>JAHREE010137493.1:0-12064 GCA_033628505.1 Tringa tobata | reverse complement strand
AGGAGCAACAACAACGCAAAAGTCACAGGCGTGAAGAAAACCTGCCCTTCTCCTGCCGGCAGAGAGCGGAGCGGGGCTGAGCACACGCTGAGCCAGGAGGAGGTGGACACGGGGCACGATTAAAATGATGCTCTGGGTGGACCTGCTCCGGCAGGGGGTTGGACTAGATGATCTCCAGAGGTCCCTTCCAACCCCATGTGATTCCATGATGGTATTTAACATACACGTAAGTTACCCCATCGAGACCCAACTGACCTTGAACACCTTTTTTATTTCGCTTCTGCCAGTTTTGTGTATTTTTTCTCTTGCTGCTATCACAGCAACGTCACTTTTAAAATCACTGCCCAATGAATAAGGCAAGTCACCTCATCTGCAGAATCCAAAGGATGGCAGACTTCCTGAATGTATGAAAACCATTAACGCAGCAGCATAAAAGATCGCAAACAAATCTGAATTTTAGAGGCACTAGGAAGTTTGGAAGAAAAATGTAGCCTATTTAGTCTTTGAGATGAAAGCCGTCACGTTGATTTTTTTTTTTTTCTTTTGCAACCCTTTACAGTTGGACCTTCTACCAGAGGACACCCAGGAACGATTTACCCACTTACAGGTTCCTCCTCACCCCTCAGAGAGCACCTAGCACTAAAGTGGCATCTGAGTATCCCCCAAGTTGGATAAATCAGAATTCCACTTAAAACTTAGTTAACATTGTCAGCTTTATTAGTATTTATTCAAGAGGAGCTGAATAGCAAAACTTGAAGCAAAGGATAAGAAGATTAAAACAAGCCAGACAAAATGTCCATAAAGATTATATTTAACCAAAATATTTATCCTTAATTATTCCAGTTAATCATTTCTGGGGATCTGGAAACCAAGGAGCCAAGGCTCCCCCCAGGGAATATAACGTGTAGGGGCATTCTCAGGCTAGCTTCTCTTTGGGCAAGGTAATAAATAAGTAAATCTTTCTATTGTCTCTTACTTTGCTTCCTCTAGGAGTCTCTTCCTTCTTTTATCTTACAGAAATGCCAGCAATGAGCTTTCATTTCCAAACATGATGGCAATAAGAAACTGCTTTTCTCTCGAGGGCTGTCTGAGCCTGAGTTTCTTCCCCCCTTCCCTTGTTCTCAGCTGCACAGCTACAAAATGCAAAGGTAAAAAGAACACATTTCCCTTTCCCTGGAGCTTCACTGGGATTACATTGCTATCACAGTCTTTAATTAGCAAACTTTTTCTGCAGCTTAAACGGTGTTCTTGCTCCCCTCAGCCCGGCCAGACTCTCAGAGCACTACAGAAACATGCCATGAGAAGAACCCCCAAACACTCAGTCTAATAAACTTCTAATCTCTAGCCCTCCACAGACATCACCCGTGGTGATGGGCAGATGACAGCTCTGGAACTCAGAGTGATTCCTCTCCCTCCACTACCCCCTTCGCCACCAGCTTTTTTCAGCCCAGTGGCTCATTCTGCCACGAGAAGTCTGCTGAGAAACATCCCAATTTTGGAGGCATCCCATTTATCAAGCCCCGTGGTGCCACCCGTGGCCGTCGGCCAAGTGAGAGCAGAGAATTCAGAATTCTCCACCGCTGAAAACAGAAGGAGCTCCACGCGTCTGCATTTTCTGAGCCCGTGACACTGCCAAGGGGCCGGGAGATTTCTGCCAGTGAGCTCAGAGAAGGCTGGGAGGATACCTTTGCTTTACTCCTATTTCAGGTTCTTTCCCAAATAACACAGTTCTTTGCTATGGTAGCCTCCAACTGCCTGAAAAGCATTTTTCAACAAGAAGAGTTGGGATAAGAGAAGTCCAAAATTAAATTATCCCATGTACCAACCCAGAGCATCGGCTTTGCATCATTTTTCTTCCAAGTTTCAGCAGGCATTTGAAGAAAGGTAGAAAATCCCACCCCGGTGAATGAGGAACACCTCAGGACAGACTAACATCAGCTGGAAGACACTTTCATAGTTTCTAAACAGGAGTGGGGACTCCTCTTCCTTTCTTAAAATAGGTCTTCTTATTTTGCAAATCTGGCAATAGCTCGGGAGATAAGAGAGAGCCATAAACAGCTGAGAAATTTCCCGACAGTACAAGGCCAGCCTATACCATCAGCCAAAAAAAGCCATTTCATCACCCAGTAGTTCATATTCAGAAAAATTATATTTTAAGGTAATATTTTCCTGACAAATAAATTACCAAGCCAAAATATTAAGAATCAAACAGCAACTCAATAGCTATTATCTCTTCCTTTGCTGCCGAGTTCTGATGAATTGCTTTTCTTGTAAATAAGCAAACAGAATGACATTGCCGGTCAAAATTTGTGAAGAAAGTGGCACTTTTATATATGTTGCCATGAGATATCGTCCCCTTTCACTACTCGCACGTATATCCTGCGAGTGATCTGTGCTGGTGTTAAATCATCCCAAGAACAGCCACCTTCCGCGGGGAGATCTCTGCCTCAAGAAAGAGCGATGGTGATGCAGGAGGTGAATTTTGGGTTGGTTTCCAGCATGCCTGAGAAACACGGGATTCCACAGCAGGTGAGGGCAGTTTCCCCAAGGATCAGAGGAATTCCAAATGGGATTCCAAAATGCTCAGGCCAAACGGCTGTCCTGCTGCTCGCTGCCAAGATCTTAGGAAGAAATCTAGAAGCAAAATAAGTAAAATCTAGAAATAGGACAGACAACTAGATGTAAAATAAAGCGATAAATTCTAGAAATCTCAAAGTAAAATAGACCAATTGCTTATTGGAGCAGTGAGTCTAGTGACATCTCTGTTGGCGGTTCTAGCATTGGCTTAAGGAGAACTTAGAGGAACTTCTGGGAGTTTATTCCAGCAAGAACCACCAGGACGGCGCAGGCCAATCTCCTCTGCACGCTTCTGCTTTATACTGGGCCTTCTTTTCCAAAAGCAATGTCTTTAGAGATTTTTATCTCTATATATCTGGAGCCTTTGACTTGTGTTCTAAGACCATCAGTAAATTGGTCACGGGTATAATTTCAGTAACCTCCTTTGTGACACATCACACGTCCTCGGCAAGGAGAATTAGAATGGACCAGGCGGCTCCTATTAATCTTCAAATGATTAATAGAGAAAACGGGATAATGTGAATCGTTACAGGCCTGTCAGCTTGACACTGATCCTGCACGATGTAATGGAATAAGCAATACACATTATTTATAAAGAATTACAGCAGCTTAATAAAATTAATGCCAGTACACGTGTGTATAAAGAAAAAAATGCAGCGTCAAACCAGCCCAACAAATTTCTTCTGGTGGGATTACGGGCACGGGGGACAGCAGCACCAGGGGTAAAGCAACGTAATTCAGCAGGCACCGGGTTTACTGCTGCACAACTTTTGACTGAGAAAGCAGAATGTTGCAAACCAGTGCATTACACTAAATAGACTAAAAAGAAATACTCAGAAAAGAAGCTTAATTGTAAAGTTTTTAATCAAGGCCTCAGTTTTGGGGCCTTCTCTTGCTTTTTCTCTTCTCCAGTGACTTCAGAAGACAAGAAATCGGGTCTGCACGAGTGAATTAAGACCAGCTGAGCTAAGGACAACCAGGAGAGCAGGCGACCACCCTTGGTTGGCCAAGAGGGACCAAGCAGAGAAGGTATGTTGCAACATGGCCAAACGCTGTCTTACCAGCGGGCAAAAAAAATACCAGTATCCAGCAGGAGCTGGAAGGATGGGAAGCGGTGAGAAAGGACCGCAGACAATACAGAATGGCTTGATGTAGCACAAACCACCTGAGGGAATGGGTTCAGTCCAATAAAGACATCGAGAAGGTCAAAGGGAGGAGTCCCTGCCACTGCCTGGACCACCAGACCACTCTGGGGCAGCAGGAAGGAATGTTTGTTTGGGGCATTACAGCATTTGGAATAAAAATAGAATATAAAATGAAGGGTAAAAGCCATCAGCCTGCTCCACCTGCATTCCCTGCAGCTGATCCATCTTCTGCAGGAAGAGGCTTCTTCTCCCCTGAACCAGCCCGTGCAGGGTATATTAATGAGACCCGCAACAGCACCGCTTGGAATTAGGATAAGATCCAAATATCCATTCTCCACAGCTCAGTTCTTGTAGAAGCTAATTTCTTCCTAATAAAGCTGCAAGAGATTAGACCTCAGATGTGAAATGTTAGCAGAAAAAGAAATGTTCAAAGGGCAGGGACTAAAGGAAAGCCATCCAAGTCCATCAAGTCACACTAGATGCTGGATAAGTCAATTAAAAGCAGTGAAAAATGCTCAGATGTGCTGAACAGGGCTATAGGTTTTTCATTAATTGCGACTGTACGGAGGATGAGACGCATCCACTTAGCTTGAGAGGAAAATGAATAAGAAGATTCAAAGAAGCTTCAATATCAGCCCCAGGCTGATTATCAGAGTCTTTCCCCTGAAGAAGAGCTTCCCTTTCAGTGTGCTTTTTGTCCAGAAGGATGAAGGACACAGTTATTGATGTCTTCCCTTCTCTAATTCTTCTTAACTGCATGTATTTTCCTTTCATAGAGCCAGAGGAGATACTGACACATCCCCAACCTTTTTCTTAGGCATTCATCAGCTAATATAAATCCTACATATGCGAATAGGAGTTTAATTAATTCACAGTCCTACGATTAACAAATGTAACAAGTTAAATTTAAAACATTTAACTCACATGACGTAATAACACGCTTTTTATGGTGATTTCACTTTTCCTACCAGAAAGTTTCCTTCCACCAAAACTGGGAAGTATATTTTTAAAAACTGTGAAACTGGAAGTAATGCTGTAAATTATCAAAACCAGCAAAGCCTTTCAGGGAGAATTGCAACGGCCAAGGATTGCTTCTAAATTTGTTTAAATAAACATTAACGAGTCTTTAAGTTTGTAAGAAGTCCATTATGAAGAACGCTAGGGGTATCTTTATTCCAATAGTAAACCATATTGCTCCACGAACTGACATTTAAAATGTGCTTAAATATTATACTGTTAATTTTGGATCACTCCTCCCCCCACTCAACAGTCATTTTGGAGCAAAAGTTCTCAGATACGTAAAATGACTGGCCTTAGGTTTAATCTCACCCTTACAGCATCAGCCACTTGGAAGGACTAACAGAACTCCCATTCAACTGTCAAGTGCAAAGAACCATACGCTCGGCTCACATGAAACGAAGGTCATTCAGACCAAACTGGAAAGATTCCAGCTGGTGGAAAGAATCCCAAATAATTTTATATGGAATTGCCCAGTAATGCCAATGTATACTCAAAAAAAAAAAAAAAAAAAACAGTAAAAAAAACAACACAAAGAACCCCAACCAAAACCCAACTGCTGAAGCACGTGGGCTGAGATTTCTGTAATATTTAGTCACCGCACTCCCCATTTTGGAATAAGCCCTGACTTATGCAAGAGCTCAAGGCAGGCTTCTGAAAAGCGTGTCGTACGCTTCTCCACCACCACCTCAGACAGGACACACAGGAGCACCAGCCCAGGACCAGTTATATACACCAGCTTCTCTCAGGATGCAGAACAGTGGAATGCAGGTTGGAACGGATGATCAAGACATGAACACAATATTTAAAAACACCAAAAATATTTAACTCTCGTCAATTAAGATTTATTGGGGAAACTTCAAGGGCTTTCCCCAATCCCTCCTGGACCAACAATCAAACCGTGACATAACACTGGGTTTCTCATGGCTCATGGCACTTCCCCTTGAAGAAGGGCGAGATGAAAGGTTAAGGAATATGACTGTGCAGCAGTGTAGGCACAATGGTAACTGTCACTCCATGGCCATATTCCACAGGAGCTGCCAGAACACAACAGCTTTGCTTTATCTGCCTTTGCTCTGAAGAGGAGCAAGAACAGACACTTCTGACCTAAAGCATGGTCCTGCATCACAAGCGTGAACCCACCAAGCAAGGAGCTGGCTCTCCAGCTTGCTCTGCACACCTTGGAGACCTTCCCAATGCAGAAGGTGAAATCAGGCTATGATGTTCACCTTCTTATGTGTCAATGCTGCTACAACCTAGAGCCAACCAAGGTCAGGTCTCTTATTTTCTTAAATACCATGAATGTCTAAACTAATGTTATTTCTTAAGATCTCAGCATTTCTAAAGAAAGACGAGTTTTAATTCTTAAAGCAAAATGAACCAGCATGTTAGAAGACTCTTTGAAGAACTTTACAGGCAGCAGGGACGACATCACTGATGATGCTAATTTTAAAATCCACACATTTCCAAATGAGAAAAGACAGATTTGTTTTAAAAGAAACTTCCCCTTTAAGCTTTTCAAGGGTTATTATCTATAAGGCCAAGTATATAGAGAAGACTGTCTATAAATAAATAATACATACATGTAGGCAATAAAGCGTTGATTGATAAAAATGTAAAATTATCCTAACACAAACAAACTTGGCCCAGTGCAGAGTAGCGATCATGTTGTATAAAATATGCAGTCACAAAGTTGATAAACTGCAAGGAAACCAAAGCTTGCTACTTGATACTAAGTTCAAAGGAAGGAATTTGACAGTTAGATACGCAGTTCCACAGGAGACAGGGAATATACAACAAGGGGGAAAAATACCAGTATCTGTTCTTTCCCACCAACTTCCCCACCATTTTCTCTACAGAATGCAGCATCAGGTGAACAGCAGAAGCAGGAACAAAAAAACATCTCCAACGGGCCACGGGATTCCTGGGCTTTACTGCTGTTCCCAGTCAGGAAAGTCTTCTGAGACCACTAAAATAATCTATCAAAGACTGGCGAATGGGAAAGATAAACGATCCCATCGTAACGGCTGCTTTCTTGGCCTGGAGATGCCACTTTTATTTCACCGTTCTCATAAATTACTGATTATCTCATCCGTAAGTCTCTCCTGCTCCGGGCACCCGGCCGGGGCTGCTCAGGCACCGTCCCAGCTGAAATGAAGCTGCAAATGCGAGCAGCGTGAGCCTCGCTGGTGTTAGGCCTGACGACGGGGCCCGGCTCCAATCACCAGCCAGCAATCTGGCTCCTAATTGAGTATGAAAAGGGAAATGGAAAGAAGGAGACGGGTCACCTTATGGAGACAGGCTCGCTGGCCACCGAGCCATAGACACGTGCCATCTCACAGAGAGGACCAACGTCTGTCACTCAAGGGGAAGAGCGACGTGGGGTATGGCACGCAGTTGAGTAGACGCCCATTTTCCAGGCACGGTCTCATAACCAGGGACAACTCAACCCAAAGAGAGATACCACAGCTGATTCCCAGCTCTTATGGACAGTGCCCAGTGCAAGTATTTCCGTGTAATTTTCATTACTTTCAATTCTCAGCTTCTAAAGATGCCATAGAGTAAGATTATAAGGCTATTACTAATTTATATGAACATCTACCTGTCTAAAATTAAGACTTTTTTTTAAACTTTTACTTGTGTTTTAAGACATTTCTTCATAAGGGCAGATTTAGCAAGGACCTCTTTTGCGCCTTAGGCAGGTAAGGCAATCTGCTTGTCCCAGGGTATTACAAAACTATTAAGCCTAATTCCATAACTCACTGTGGGTCATACTCTAAGAATTTAATTAGCGTACACTGCTACCAGTAACTAATGGTTTTTTTGTTTGGCTGGGAAATGCTAATTGTTTTCAATCTGTTGTTTTGTTTTGTTTTTTTTTTTAATTTTATTTATACTTTTCCTTTCAAAAGTCATAAACCCCACAGCTGTTACATAGACTTGGGATTTTCAGAGACGGGAACTGTGACACTGGCTCTCAGGCTGACCACAGCTAAAGCCAAGACCACCAGAACTACTTTATGAAAGCCAAGGTCCTTACCAATATATTTCAGATGCTTTTGCTGCTAATCCTTTAGCAACAGATACAGATAAATGCTTTTCACTCTCACAATTAAAAAAAATATTGAAAATACTGAAAGAAAACAAATTCTTCTCTAGACACACCATGGAAGATACTGACCAAAAGTGAGTATTTTGGGTTCCGAGTTAAGAAAACAAGCAATTGTAATGCACTTTTCCACAGTTTCCGCTGACACAGCAGTGCCAGTCAATTATTAGGGATACCAACCCACTCCAGCCACACTGCAGTACAACCAAGGGCAGAATCACCACCAGCCAGATCCTGGGGTGTCTGGCTCTTCTCCCAACCTCCACAATGCACCTTGGGCAACCACATTCTGCGAGGAAAATGGGAAAAGCCAAGCTGGCATTTGTAGAATATAAAAAAAAACCAAACCCAAGGACAAAAAGGTGTCCTGCAGCCCAGCCTGTATTAACAGATATATTATAGGTCAGCCACATTGTGGATCAACCATATGAACGCCACTACTGACAAAAATGCCCAACCCTGCCACAAAGCCCTTTATAGTTTAAGGTGATAGCTGAAAACATCTTTATTTTAATGTACCTGAGGATCTCAGCCGGTACTTTTTTTCTTCTATGAAAATCTAGTTACGCCAACAAAAGCTCGCTAAACTGCAGCCAAGTGAACTTGTCTCTGGAGCTGCCCTGGAGAGCGCGCGATGGGAAGGCCACGGAAGGAGGACATGGCCCTCCAGCAGCAGCGTGCTACGGGAGGATGCTCCAGGACGCTTCGTTTTCTACATTTAATTGGCCTGGGACCCTGTTCTGATCAGTTCTGGCCAGGGCTTGCAAATAACACAACTCTATTTGGTGCATAAAATGACTCCTGTTGCTACCTAAAGACCCCACCAAAAAAAAACCAATCCACTGACCAAGCTTTTAGAGCTGCTCTATACCCATAAGCATTAACTAAAAAGCTAATCTGTGCAAACCTACTGCAGAGTAGTGGGCGAGTACTTCACCCCACACACACACTTTTTACTGCCGTTTTTGCTGAAGATCAACATAATCCAGCTGATCTCTGGTTAAGAAAACCCAACCTTCCCTTCCACCACACACAAGCTGCAAACCAGACTGGATCTTCCCGTCAGAGGCCCTTGATGTAATCCCCCTGAGCTGTGCTAATTGGTGTTTCCCAACTAAATTTTGCAGCAAAAAAAAAGAAAAAATATTATCAGGGCACGACACTGTGCAGAACAGTTTCTGGAACAGCGAAAGGCATCTTGGAATGATCTCTGACCAGTATTTTTATACTTCCATTACACTGTGCACTATTTTAAGTGCAACCATCAGCTTCGTTAAAAAAAAAAAAAGTCTGTATTTAGCTCTGTGCAGAATAAAACCTCTGATAAAGCTGTGCTAAATGCATGAGTTTTGGCAGCCTGATTCATGTTTCCTGCAAGTTAATGAAAGTTTTAATGATCTCAGGGAACCTTTGGATCAGGATCCAGTTTGTGTTCGTGATTCTGAAAGCACGAAGCGACTCATAGTTTCCTACCTTCTCCTCAGCAGTTTTCGAAAAAGAATTAAGTTATTTAAGAGGTTTGTGTTCCTGCCTTGTCACCATACGCGAGATGCCTGGTTTGCTCAAGGACGGGCTGTAAAACATCTGGACCTGCAGGTCCTTTTCAGCCCAACCTCTAGCTGATGCAGGGACTCTCCCCACGGGGTCCATTGCACTTCATTAAATATACCTTCTTACAGGGTTCTTACGACCAATTATTACAAATCAATATGGCTTTTGCCATATTGGCACTAAAATATTGTAAAAAAATTAAAAATTTTGCTCCAGGAAATCAATTACAAAATCCACTACTGGTATGACAAAAGACCTGGATTTCTTCCTTGGCGTGCTTTTCGTGGAGGGGTGTTTATAGATGATTTTACTGTGCAACCAGCCAGGTTCCTGCCTGGTTCTGTCCCTGCCTGGCTGCCGTCGGGGTGTGTAGGAGAAGCCGTGAGGATGCGGCACCGCATCCTTCAGCTCTATTTTTTCCCCCCCTCGAGAAGGCAGCGACACAGATACCGACGGGGGATATTTTTGTAGGGTGCGTGTTAAACCAACCAAAACCACTCCTCGAACGCCGCCTGGGCCAGAGCAGGCACAACGCAGGCAGAAACTGGGGTGGCTTTTGGCTCCTCGCAACAAGAAAGAACTTGAGGGGCTGGAGCGTGTCCAGAGAAGGGACATGGAGCTGGTGAGGGGTCTGGAGCACAAGTCTTGTGAGGAGAGGCTGAGGGAGCTGGGGGGGTTCAGCCTGGAGAGAAGGAGGCTGAGGGGAGACCTTCTCCCTCTCTCCAACTCCCTGAAAGGAGGGGGTAGCCAGGGGAAGTCGGTCTCTTCTCCCAAGGAACAGGCCATGGGACAAGAGGAAACGGCCTCAAGTTGCACCAGGGGAGGTTTAGGATGGATATTGGGGGAAATTTCTCCCCCCAAAGGGTTGTGAAGCCTTGGCAGAGGCTGCCCAGGGCAGTGGTGGAGTCCCCATCCCTGGAGGGATTTCAAAGCCGGGCAGACGTGGTGCTGAGGGACATGGGTCAGTGGGGCTTTGGGCAATGCTGGGTTGGGGGTTGGACTCCATGATCTGAAAGACTTTTCCCAACATAAATGGTCCCATGAGTCTGTGATTCTAAACGAGCAAGATAGCACATCCACACAGAACACGCGAGAACAACTTCTAAAAGGAGAAAAGCAAAGGTAGAAAAGCTCTGGTTAGGGTAGCAGGGCAGAAGTGACACGAGGACTGAGGGTCTGACACCAGAGGCTGGGCACAGCGGTGGCCATGGCCAGAGCTGAGCAATGGCACCACCGATGCCCAGGCTGGCACAGGACAAACCTCTGCTTTGCACACACAAACTTGGCACCAACTCACGCTGAAAAGCAGAAGTTGTCCCATCACAACTTGCAAAAAGAGCAGAGAACTAGGCAGAGAAAAAAATTGGGAGAACAACCTTAAATTACGTTTAGCTTTGGACGATCTTTGCTGTCAAAGTAATCTTCATAGGAAAACACTCCTCTCCAGAACAATGCCACGATGTAGCTGGTTAATAAGCTTTTTTTCACTCACTAATTAATAATAAGCATTCATGTTATATCCACAGTTAAATGGTGTCAGCACTCGCTACTCTGTTTTTTAATTCTATTTAAATTTAAAATCCCTATTTTAATGCCATTAGCTAAAGAGTAGCCGCTCCAGCTGAAATGCCCAGAAGCTCTCGTGAGACAAACGTTGGGATGGCTTTTCTCCATGGATGAGCAGCAAATTCGTTCACGTGCTACCACCTTTACTTGAAATTCCATCCCCTCCCATCCCGCGCCGGTCTCTAAAGAGTCGACTTTCACTTACACCTGTGGAGCTCTCTTGACTTCAGTTAAACTCTGAGGGCAAAAAGGAGCAGAATTTGACCTTCTGGGTATATCCAGATAGAGAGAACAAGCTGCGTGGCATCTTCCAGCCAAGCCTCCTGCAACTGGTCATAAACTCCTTTCTGAAGACGCATTAAATTAGCTGGCGTGACAGACAGCAGAGCAGGAACCCTAATGATGAGCTACACACAATTTATTAGGAAACAAATAATCACAGTAAATTACAGCTCACAGTCAAAAACCAGAGATAGTGCCTTAGTATTAATAGCTTTTTTCCACCATACAGTGTCCGAGCACCGTTCCTCTCTGGCTCAAGCCATGAAATGCCGTGTGTTACCGCAACACCCGTGCCACAGCAGCAAACAGAAATCCATTTACCTCCCAAAACCCGCAGGCAGGTCGCCTCTCTTTTGTATGGGATTCATCTCAAAAAGCCTTCTGCACCACGGGTTCGTGCCTGGGATGGCAGAGGGCTTTGTAGTCGGTCCCTTCTGCTATGGCTTGGCAAGAGCTCGTTGCTTCACTGGTGCAACCTGCTCCAGGCTGATCCCTGCCCTCAGCTAGAAATCTGTGATCCTGAACGGCCAGGAAATAATGAAAGAGTGTCTTCAAATTCATAGCAAACAACAACAACAAAAAAGCTAAAAGAAAAGGTTTGCCGTTTTTCTCCGTGTTTGCTTGGAGCAGAGTTGGTTGAAAAGAAATCACAGCTAGAATAAAGAAGAATTATGAAAAGATCTTCCAGCAAACCTGGTTTGCTCATTAATGCTCAACTGGTAGTTTCCAAGTGAGGGCATGTGACTAAAATCACAGAATCACAGCATGGGTTGGGTGGGAAGGGACCTTAAAGCCCCCCCAGTGCCACCCCCTGCCC
>JAHREE010137489.1:0-15231 GCA_033628505.1 Tringa tobata | reverse complement strand
CCTCTCTCTGCCCTCTTGAAACACCAGAGTGTATATTTCCCAGACACGTAGCTGGCTTAAAAGAAAACAGATCTTGGACTAGGAAGCAGTAAGCCTATGGAGATCAATATGTCTGAGAGAATAAGGGTGGGAAAAACTCCAGAGAAAAATGTTTATGAAGGAAAGCAAATTTGCTAGAAAAAACTCTGCAGTTTGCTATCATCCACATACCCTTGGGTAAGGAAAGAGCTTTTTCAAAGTGAGAAAACATAGGCATGGATGGCAACACAGGCTGAAAGACTGCTTGAAAGGATACAGCCCTACGACTATTCTTGAAAGTATTGTTTCATATTGTTAAAGAATTACAAAGCGAATAGTAAGCTTATGATGATGAAATGATACATAGGAGCCAATTAACTTGTCCCCAGTGTTTTCCTGTGATTACAAGAAGACGTATTTTTTCCATAACCAGCCCCCAGATTTTTTTAGCTCTGGCTTTCTGGCTACCAACCCATCATTGACAGGTACATCCCACAAAGGGTCTGACTTATCCATTTCTTTGTTAAACAACAGGGAGCCTGCTCGGACCCCCCAACCTGCCTTATGAACCTAGCAGTAGCAATTCAGCATTTTAACAGAAGGAAAGGAGTCTGAAGACATATATAGGCATACATTTCCTGATGGTTTCTTCATCTTAATTTCCCCAGAGGGCTCAGCAGTGGTAGATGCATCTGTTTTCCAGAATCTGCTCCCAAACTCAGCATCCCAAGATCCTGCACGTACAGAGGAATGTTGCTGTTCACAAAGGGCAGAAATTTTGAGAAACCTCTTTGTTCTGAAATCCTCTTAAAACCAATCCAAACCAGTTTCTTAGTGGTCCTCAGTGGTGTGGTATGAACAAGATTTAAGCCTCCTATCTTTGCCATTTGCTCACTCCTTTCCCAACTGAAATGGCACCAGCTGGCCATTATTATTTCACACTCTGGAGGGTTCAAATGCTCATCAGGTCTCTGATTCTGTGAGCTCTCATTACCAAGAGCAAGAGAGGTTTCTGGGCTGTTTGGTCAAAAAACACACTTCATTTCTGAGCACAGCATAATAATGCACACGCTGCCTAACGTTAAACAATTCATTGCACTCTATGGAATGCTTAAAAATAAAATGAACCAGTGTTATTTTAGATAATCTCGATCACTAAAGCCCTGCAGGCAGCAGGCATCACAGCAGTTAATAGTAACAGTATTTAATATCAAGGAGTAGTGTATATACTCCAACCCATAAACAGTCTCTAGAATAAGCATAGTAATACATGAGAGCTCACGAATTTTATATGAAAGCAGGTTTGTGTCAATACTCATATTTTCTTTGGAGGAAAACGCTGGCATTAGGAGGGTCACACCGCCGCAGGGCAGGAATCAAGGCCAAAATCATCTGTGTCATGGACCGTAGCTTCACCCACACGTCCCTCTACCTGCCATCCCACGTGCACACAAGTTGCTCCTGTCTTCATTTTTCACCTGGAAGAGTTCAAGGTTTAAGCCCCGTTTCCTTTGCCAAAACACTTCCCAGCCAGCCACGTACCGTGATTGCTTTGCTCTTTGTTTCAGTGTCCGTTTATACACCCAGCTTGACACCCGGTCTGCTGAAGGCAACGTGCCTGTTGTCGTGGCTGGGATGGGGATCTCGTCCACTGCCCCAAAAGCCTTCCCACCTGGGCAGCCAGGCTTTCTGTTTACTCCTCTTCAGGCTGCTTCCCACAGCCTGGCTGAGGCCATGCCCACACAAGTGATGTCCCAGACCACTGGAAAAACAGCAGAAATACAGGATAAAGGACCACAGGCCGTTGCAAGTTCATGTGTCTTCTGCCACTAACACCCACCCTCCATATCTAGAATCATAGAATTGTCCAGGCCAGAAGGGACCTCCAAAGGCCATCTAGTCCGACCTCCCCGCAGTCAGCAGGGACACCCCCAACTAGACCAGGTTGCCCAGGGCCTCATCGAGCCTCACCTTGAATATCTCCAGGGATGGCGCCTCAACCACCTCCCTGGGCAGCCTGTTCCAGTGCTCCACCACCCTCACAGTAAAGAACCTTCTCCTAATCTCCAATCTAAATCTGCTCTTCTCCAGCTTAAAGCCATTGCCCCTCATCCTGTCATTGCAGGCCTTTGTAAACAGGCTCTCCCCAGCCTTCGTGTAGGGTCCCTTCAGGTACTGGAAGGCCGCTATTAGGTCTCCCCAGAGCCTCCTCTTCTCCAGGCTGAACAACCCCATCTCCCTCAGCCTGTCCTCGTAGCAGAGATGCTCCACCCCCCTGATCATCCTCGTGGCCCTCCTCTGGACCCTCTCCATCAGATCCATGTCCTTCTTATATTGAGGGCTCCAGACCTGCACACAATACTCCAGGTGAGGTATCACCAGAGCAGAGTAAAGTGGCAGAATCACCTCTCTGGACCTGCTGGCAACGCATCTTTTGATGCAGCCCAGGATGCGATTGGTCTTCTGGGCTGCAGGTGCCCACTGCCTGCTCATGTCCAGCTTCTTGTCCACCAGCACCCCCAAGTCCCTTTCCTCAGGGATGCCTTCTAATACCTCACCCCCCAGTCTGTACTGATGGCGAGGATTGTTCCGGCCCAGGTGCAGAACCTTGCACATGCTCTTGTTGAACCTCATGAGGTTCACCTGGGCTCACCTCTCTAGCCTGCCCAGGTCCTTCTGGATGACATTCCATCCCTCTGGTGTATCGACACCACCACACAGCTTGGTGTCGTCTGCAAATTTGCTGATGGTGCCTTTAATCCTCCTGTCTATATCGTTGATAAAAACGTTAAACAGTATCAGTCCCAGCACGGACCCTTGAGGGACACCACTTGTGACTGCTCTCCATCTGGACTTTGAGCCATTGAGTACCACCCTCTGGATGCGACCATCCAGCCAGTTCCTTACCCACTGAACAGTCCACCCATCAAATCCGTACCCCTCCAATTTGGCAAGCAGGATGTTGTGGGGGACCGTGTCTACCTGCAAGACTTCATCCTGCCTCCGTGCAGGTGTAAGAAAATGTTTGTCTCCATGTGTGTCTGGAAGCCCAACCCTTAGGAAAGTCCTTCCCATAAGTACGTTAACAGACATCTGGGCTTAAATGCTAATTCAAGATAAGCACACGCTTGCGTGTTTTGCTGAAACAACCCCAGAATGAGGAAAGTCTGAATTGCGCAATGTGAAAATAATACTCTCCATTTACTAAGCATGTCTTGACAGTACATAAAAAAAAATAAAATTCTGGAGCTTTCTTCTTGGCCAAATATTTCTCCCACTTCATACCATAGGTATGCTCCAATTGTGCTGGGAGCAGAATGGCAATATGATGACTCACTTCATATTGTAGGCTGGAAACACCATATTTTGTTCCAAAAAGAAATAGATTGTAGGCATAAGATTTAAAAGGCATTTTTTTGTAAACTACGGTCTGGTATATTCTGGAGCACATTTAAGCTGTTACACCATCCAGCCCCTGGCTGTGCTTATTTTTAAATTTATAACCGTGCTGGGAATATAACATGTCCAAATCAACTTACAGTGGTGAGTGAGGGACTTAAATGATTTTTTTTGGTGTGTTTCCTTCCAGAGTAACTCTCATGGCAACAATTGCTGCCACAAACTTTTGCCATCAATTCAATGTTATGTCTGTGCTGAGGCACTCGGGCACGCGTGAAATGATGCTGTTCTTGTACCCATCCAAACCTTTTTGTTTGTCAGCATACACAGAGGGGAAACGATTATCCACCACCACCAACCCCCTTTGGTTTTGCATGAATTCTACAGGGTTTGCCCACCATGGACTGCAGGTTTAGATATAAGTTTGTTTTGGCGGTGGGGTGGAAGTGAAAAGCAAATTAATTCCTGGTATTTAACAGATGATGCGAAATCCCTGTCCTGTTTGGTACCATCGAGTTTCCTTTGTAAAAATCCAGCATTGTCCCCTCTTGTCCCCTCTGCATAGGCTCAGACACCAGCCAGCATCATTGGCCCCGTCACACCTGAGCTGGAAACTTCAGGAAGGCGTATGGCAATTCCTAAAAAAACAACCCTGGAAAGCAGTAGCTTAACCTGCAGCCTTTCTTACTAGGACCAAAAGCTTTTTTTAATACCACTGCCATGTCCCATGCTTTCTAGGGTTTGGCTTTCAAAAGACAGCATCGTATACTTGTCTGTAGCTGACAGAAATAATATGAAATGTTGGAGGTTCCCATATTCAAGTGCTGAGAGCCACCAAGCTGGTGAGGGGTCTGGAGAACAAGTCATACGAGGAGAGGCTGAGGGAACTGGGCATGTTTAGTTTGGAGAAGAGGAGGCTGAGGGGAGACCTCATCACCCTCTACAACTCCCTGAAAGAAGGTTGGAGAGAGGTGGGGGTTGGCCTCTTCTCCCAAGGGAATAATGACAGGAGCAGAGGAAATGGTCTGAAGTTGGGGCAGGGGAGGTTTAGATTAGATATTAGGAAGAATGACTTTCCTGAGAGGGTGGTCAGGCACTGGAACGGCCTGCCCAGGGAGGTGGTGGAGTCACCATCCCTGGAGGGATTTAAGAAACGTGTAGACGTGGCACTTCAGGGCATGCTCTAGTGCTCAGGATTGTTAGTTTCTGTCTGTTCGTGGTTTGTTTGTGTGGGTTTCTTTTTTTTCCCCTTTTTTTCTTTTTTTTTTTTGTGGTTGGACTCAATGATCTCAAAGGTCCCTTCCAACCACCTGTGGATGGTTCTGTGATTGATGTCCAAGGCCCAGCAGTTTCCCCGCTGCCATTCAGATCTAATACCTGCGGTTTCTGTTTAAGCACCAAAGCCCCCGCACCACCCTCCGCGCACCTCGGCCGCCGTCACCACATCAAGGGAAGCAGAGCAGACAGTGCTACGAGCCTCCAGCCTGCCTGGGCTCGGCTTCCAGCCAGAAATCCTTCCACTCTCCTCCACCGACTCAGCCCCTTCGTAAGCCCAAAGCTTTAGTGGGATCAGCTGCACCTGACACTTTTGGCTCAGGGCTGCGTTTCTCGAGGGGGCTCCGAATCCCCCAAAAGGATCTGCTCCGAGTAGATTATTTTAATTTTTTTTTCCTCTTAGGAAAACAACAGTGCAGAATAGAGGAGACTTCCTTCAGAGGACGTACATGCCGAGAGAGCCTTAGAATTTTTGCTTATGTAGGAAGAGTTGGGTGGCAGAGAGAGGCATTTTGCTTTCGGGGGCAGCATCCTCACTGGTCCCAAAACAGCACTCCCCATCCGACCCTGCAACCTGACGTGGGTACAACCCAGGGCTGCACAGCACACCCCACATGAGCACGGGGAAGGACACCGTGGGATTAGCAAGGATGGAAACACGTGTCCTGTGAGATGAGGTTGGAATTATTTCTCTCTGTATTCAGTCAGCCTTCCGGAGAACGCTCTTGAAATGGGAAGTGTCCCAGAAGGTCACAACAATAATAGAAGGTGTAGAAAATAAAGTCCGTAGGGAAAAGCTTCCAGTATTGCAAACATCAAGGGTGGGGATTGTGTGGAAAAAATAATACTGAGCGGTAAGGTAACAGTCCAGAGGGACCAGTGAGGAACAGAGAATAGGAAGCTCAGGACAGAAGAAGAGAACCCTTTTTTGAGGAGTCCATACATACAGAACAGCCTAAATGACACCCAACAGCTCAGAATTTAGAATATGGGGTTGTTTTTTTAGTAAAATGCATACTGTAACCTGTGGGCCAGCTGTAAAACTGAATCAACTGCCCAGCGAAATTCATGTGGCACAGTCATTTCATTGCAGATACACTGTTCAGAACAAGCCTGGGCAGGGACTGAGTGCTCCTTCACATGGCCCAACAGCACATCTTTACCTCCAGAAGTCATACTGTCAGTTTTTGTTCTGCTTATCTGGTTGAACAGGAATCTACAATAATATCCAAAAAAAAAGTCATTACACCCTCAGCACACTGTGATGGTTGGGAGACCGCACGGGCACAGTAAAACAACCTTCACAGCATCCCTCCAGCCTGAATTCAGTGAAAGGCTCAAGTGGAAGGGCACGTCTTTGATATCCCACTTGCTGTTGTTATAGCCTCTGGTTTTAAGTTTTAAACCTTCTAATAGTGCAATAATGAGCTTTCCGTTTCTTCGCTGACGTGGTTGGTGCCTGAAGGCTGTTAAGTTTAAAAGCCAAAACACACAGACATAGAAAATTTGCTTCAGGGTTGAAAAAATATATATCCTATTGGAAGGATGGGATTTAATTAGCCTTTGTTCTCCCCGGTCTCACATAAACAAGCACGTTCATATATCTCCCAGTACAAGGCAAGCAAAATCAAGAGTGCCTGTTCTAACTGGAATCTTACTAGTCCCTGGTGGGTGGCAGGAACATATGTTCCTGTGTTACAAGGCTTGAAATTTAGGGCTGTGCTCCACAAAATGGCCGCAATGGATCAGATGAGAGATTGTCACACATTGAAAGAAATATGCGCCGAAAGAAACGACAGCCTTTGCCTGACCTGGAGCTGCGGTTGCATTTGTGGTCAGTTCATGCATCAGGACGTGGCATAAGAGCTATTTTGGTCTTCAGCTGTGTTATTTGCCAGGGAGTTGTTCTCAACACATATACAGTGGCAACCTGTAGAGATTGATGGAAGGTGAAAAAAAATTTAAGAAACAAACAAACAAAAAAAAACCACAACAAAACAAAACAAGTGATTTCCAAATCCTGTAGCAGATAATAGTTTATGATCCATGAAATCACATTAATTAAAACAAAAAAAAGGATTAAAGAGTTTCTTAAAATGGTGATAATTATTCGTATCACTACCTTGCAACCACGTAATTATACACTGAAACACATATTCTGCCTTTGTAAAGCTTCTGGTATCATTTCTCAGCTGTTCGAAGCAGCCGTTAAATGATGCACATTGTCTGCTCTATTGCCTGCCTCCTTCCCCTCTGCTTTTGTGTTTTCTTCCACCTACGTCCAACCTGAGGGAGGTGGATCTCTTCAATCTGCAAGCGAATCTCTTGGCCAGAGGAGGGCTCAAAGCCACCTTAGGGCAACGGCCTCGGTGACTAAGGCCAGTAACGGCAGTGAGCACAGGAAAGGGTTGTTAATCATACTGGTGAACAAGAGAAGAGAGTGCTGTACATCTGCAAACTCTGTCTGAAAGTCTTTCTATATGTGTATGTGAGTGTGTGTGAGCCTATTAAAAAAAAAAAAACACAACACAGGAATTTTAGAATACTAATTACTGGTGCAAATGAGTCCCCATAAAGACACCAACAAAATAAGAGGATAACCAGATCTGTGGCAGATCCTTTGGCGGATTCTATTTTAGCATATTTAGGAGGAAATACAATAGGCATGTGTATCTTCACGAGATGTTATAAGTGCGCAAAATATTAGACCCTGACTTACCTGTCAACATGTCTGGGAGATACCTCTGCCAATTTCTTGGTTCCGATGGCTTGCCCTGAACTGGCAGCATTGTCCATCGTTTAGAGAGCTGTGTTGCACAAGCTGAGACCTTTCTCAGTGCAGCACCAAAAGCCTTTGCTCTCATTTAAAGGTTATTAGTCAAAGGAACAAGGACAAAAGATAATAATTAAATCTAAAGAGCCAGGGAGGGGAGAGAGAGGAGGAGAAGTAAACTACGACAGCTTCCACCCCTTCTTGTAAAATGATGTGCAAATGTTCTCCTCTGTGATAAACAATTTATATCTAAACATATACGGCCAGATGGGTATGGTAACTCACTGCTGCTTGAGTCACAGAATCATTGAAAAAAAAATATATTATTAAAACAGACCCTTCCCAAGCTATGCAAGGAGTGGTTTCTGATTTTGGTAGTTGTTTTAAATGATGTTATGTTTTGCTTGATAACAGAGAATGAAAAGTACAGCTGAGTTTCCAGAGCAGCACTGACCTCTTAGCCAAAATAATGGAAAATTTTCCAAAGAATGCCAGGAGAGCACAGGAAAGCTCATCACAATGCTTTTGCTGTCAACACTCGCTCTGTTTTCCCAGGGACAGCTGATGGAGGGTGGAATTTCAATGAAGGGCTTAACATTTTAGTAAGTAGGGACTGTAAGAAAAAAGGTGTGGAAGCAAGACAGTCATATTAACCACATTTATGAATTTGCATTCGGGCTGTGCCTGGAAAGGACAATGCAGTCTTTTTTTTTATTAAATATGGAAAACTGGGTACAACAGGGCCATTTTCCTGAGCATGTTGTATACAGTGGAGATATTGGCAGGATTTTCACATTGTGCAAAGTTCAGCCTCACTACTCTTCGCAGAGGGAGTCCTCTTTATTCTCATGATGGACGCATCTGGGTACAGCTTCCAGTCCAGATTCACCTCTTTTCTGAAGTGAAAACAAGTCTTCACTTTCTCCAGCACTTCTCCAGTACTTCTGAAAAGCTTCTTCAGAACTTCTTCAGCTACTTCTTCACTTTCTCCAGTACTTCTGAAAGCTTCTTCCTGAACTTTTTTTGGTTTTTTTTTCCTTTCCCCTACTTTCTTTGGCCTTATATATGAGATGAGCAACATCTCTCGTGCCTGGGCTGAAGCCAGTAGAGTATCCCAGCCAGCAAGATTAGCTGCAATCCTCTTTATTCATCATGATGTGCAGCCCACGAGCTCGTTTTCAGAGCAAGGGCAAACTCTGCCCTGGTGATTTCAGAGTTCAAAGCAGTGCCCTAAACTTTGGCATCTGGTGTTGGATCACACTAGTCGTGTGCTACTTGATAGGTGATTTCTATATAAGCCACGGAAGGGACATCAGCCCATATGATACGGCTGGTAACTAATGAGTGTAAAGCTGACATAATTTATTAATAGGCCTGAACTCCAAATGAGCATTTTCTTACAGTTTGGCTGACCTCAAACACCAGTTTAAACCATCTGACAAGGCTCACGATTTCTTCTCATATTCAAAGTGGCAGCTTTTAAACCTCCCGGGCAAAGCATCATTAGTATCCTAAAGAAGGAGCTCCAAATCCAGAGCATAAAGGAGTACAGTACACACATATTCCCTTTTTGCACACTGATTTCACTTTTAAGGGTGACAGTGAACCCTCGTTACTGGGCTCTTATTACCCTTCCAGTTGCATGTGTTATGAATTACAGACAGATTCAAGATCAGACCAGGAAGGGAGTCTTAAAAGCCAGTTCCTGCTTCCAGTGCAGTCAACAGAACTTTTTCCATTGACTCATTGGGACTCAACCCAAGAGAGACTTCAGAAATGCTGAAACACCAAAGAACCAAGAACACAACCGGAGTGTCAGGCTGGGTGCTCTGGCCATATATGCAAAAGTCACCACAACAGGAGAAGCGCGGGCTGGATAACACTAAATTTGGTAGCAAAGTTGATGGGATTTCTCCACATTTTTAAGCTTACACAGTGATGGAAAAAAAGACAATGTACTTACACTTTGGAGGGCGCTTAACAGATTGTCCCGCTGTTTTCTGACATTTAAGATTTTCAAGTCTTGTGTTGAAGCATGATCTCGGAAAGCCTGAAAGGGAAGAGATCTTTTAGGAACAGACATTTCTTGAGAGCACAGCTCCTACATGTGTCACTGACAGAAGGACAAACAGCCTCTTTGGCAGGACAAACTTACAGGGCATTTTCTAGCAGCAGCAGCACCTTTAAGAAAGACAGAAGTGGTGTGTTCTCGCTTAAAATTCACTGTCACAAAGCTTAGAAGAACTGTGTTCACTCAGTTCTCACTACTGCCAAGAAAAAAAACTCGGGTGCACACACACACAATACCTGAATATATTTCTAATATCTGAAAATAAGTGTTCAACTATTATTTTAATGCCTGGTTGTCCATTTAAAAGATTTGAGTAAAATTCAAGATTCGGTTAAGCCTAATTTTATTTTTTAGATAATTTATTGGATTTTGCATCCTCCGAGATTCACTGCATACACAACTGGCCTATGCAAGCCCCATGGATACCTATGTGTTTGCACGCAAGGCTAATCCTTTATCTGGCTGGGGTCTAATTGGTTGAAGATGAGGGGGTTTACCTGAGTAGCTGAGGGCAATATTCAGACCCCCATGACTGGTAATAAGGTAATATTTAGTGGGATGGAAGAATGTGAATGTTTGAGGGGGGGTGATAGAAAATTAGAAATATTTAGGCAATACTTCTTGAACAATAAAGCAACGTTAAAGTTTCGAAAGAGCCCAAGCCACTTATGAAGTACAGTTGCCAGTCAGAATTGGTGGCTTTGTGCTCTACAGTTGTTCGGCTGCCTTTCAAAACCCCTCACTAAGACACCGTCTAGCAAAAAAACCTCAAGGCAAATAGCTGACTTAAAACCACAAGTGTCCTCTCCCGGCAGTCGAGGCTCTGCGAGAACACACACGCATCTGCCCACGCACGCCCAGCCCTAAGATTAGGGCCGAAGTGTTTATCAGTGGAACCCGAAGAGAAATTTTTTTTTTTAGCTCTGTTTGCATTAACGTCAACACTGGCTTCTAAGCTTTTCCACGCTTTGACAGTAAGTGACATTTAAAGGGACAAAAGCTCTTCCTGCAGACAGCGTGACACGGCCAGTCATGCAGCTGCAAAGACTGCAGTGGAAGCACATGAATCCAGAGAGGCCAACGCCGTATCCACGTGGATAAATGCTGTCTCCTCAGCGGCTCGTACGAGGAAGGACGTGCGCTCCAGCTATGTCTCGCTGTCTTTTAACACTCTGTCAGCACAAGTGTGTCAGCTGTTTGCAAGTCTCCATGTGTGTCAATAACCTTCCTGCCAAGGGTTTTGAAATTTACGCCCGTAGAAAGCAGTTTGCAGACGGACTGGATTCGGACTTGCACCTGCAGTCTGTGTCACAGGAGGAGGAAAACATCGTGCATCATCCAGCCAGGACCAAAGGCTGTTCTTCCTTCCTTCTGAGATGTGGATAAAAGAAATTGCACTAGCTGCAACTCTCAACAGAACTGCTGAAAACCAGGCTTCCTTCCCCTCCCATAATTTCATTCAACTCAATATTTTCCAAAGAAACACCTAAAGTCCCACCTTTGTCTATCTTTAGAGAAAAGTAATGGGTTTCACCTTTCAAATATAAAATTTCCTTTCATAGGCTTTCATTTAAGGGAAAATTTCTTGGCCACCCTTTTCAAAGAACGTTTTATAAAAAGCCAGCATAAGACACGGGGCAAGATAATGGTGGGGTTTTTTTCAGCGTTCCTCCGCTGAGTTATTCTGGGGGCTTAGGGCATTTCTGTGGGTCACAGGGAACTTCAGAAGACACGTTGCTCGAAGTGGACCACATTAGCCCAAGCTGTAAGCACATTACCCTCCTCCCTGTTTTCCTCTCCCCATTGTAGAGGGGGAGAAACCAGGCAGGAAGCCGGGCAGAGTGCCTCGCCGGCGAGCCACGATGACAAACAGCAAATCTGACTCATTGTTGATGTACCTCCATTACCGAGCGTGTCTAATGAGCTGATATTTTATGGGTATTTCCTAAGCACTGTAACGCGAGCCTACAGATCCCCGTGCTGGACGTCAGCCCCGTGCTGGCTCCCCCAACGCCAGCCCCCGCACCGCAAGCCAGCAGTGAGGGGCAGAGGGTTGGAAGAGGCTGGGATGCGTGGGGTGGTGGAGCGGGGCAGAGCTTCACTCCGCGCCGGAGAGGAGCGGGGAGGACACGATGCGGGAGCAGAGCCCGTTTCTGTCTCCATCCGCTCCCTCCGGTCCCGCAGCCGGGATGACTCAGAGGCAGGAAGTCTCTCCCCAAGCGGGGAGGGGTGTGGGGACCAGGGGTGAACCACCAGAGCAAGATTAATGCCCTTGACGATTAATGCCTCTTCCCTCACGGGGAATTTGAGGGGGGGGAGATGAGATAGCAGGATTTGAGGAGAAACGGAATCACAGAATTGTGAGAGTTGGAAGGGACCTTCTAGAGACCATCCAGTCCAACTCCCCTGCCAAAGCAGGGTTGCCCAGAGCACATCACTCAGGACGGCATCCAGGTGGGGCTTGAAGATCTCCAGAGAAGGGGACTCCACAGCCTCCCTGGGCAGCCTCTTCCAGGGCTCTGCCACCCTCACCACAAAGAAGTTCTTCCTCAGATTTGAGGGGAACTTCCCATGTTCCAGCTTGTGCCCGTTGCCCCTCGTCCTGTCACTGGGAACCACTGAAAAGAGTCTGGCTCCATCATCCTTCAACCCACCCTTTAGATACTTGTAAACTTAGATAAGGTCTCCTCTCAGCCTTCTCTTCTCCAGGCTAAAGAGCCCCAAACCTCCTCAGAAGGGATTTATCAGGCCTTTCCTAGTAATGTTTTGAATTGGGAATAAACCTAGTGGAAATGTCTGTCCCTTCTCCGCACCCACATCATGAGACCAGTCCCCTTGAGCGAAGACCCCGGAGCAGGGGTAGGACTGGACTCAGCCTTTTTTTTTTCCTAGCCAAGAGAAAGACGACCTTTAAGTCACGATGCAGCAAAATTCCTGGAAGAAAAAAAAACGCCACCGACTCAGAAACAATTGGCCTCTCGCCCCCAGCTGCCTTTCGCGCAGACACATTGCGGCTCCTCTCCAAGCAGCTGCTTTGGATTCCCTGCAAGCACCAGCCACAGGCAGGGGCCAGCAGCAAAGTTCAAGCATTAAACGACGCTTTTGACTCTTCATTGACCTGTGTGGAGCTGGATGATCTTTTCCTAACCGGATAAAGGGCTTGTTACCTTTTTGCATTAGGCAAGGAGAAAGATACCGCAGCGGGAGTTTCCTAAAAATAGAATGTATAGAAACCAGGACCAGAACACCTTACCAGCCCGTCCAGACACACAGAGTAGCACAGGCTCCTGCTCTCCAGACTGAACTGCTGCATAGCCTACTGACATTTCAGTATCTAGGGTGAGGTGGTGTCCCATCCTTCCCAGTGGTACTTCCCTTGCGGACTTCTCACTGCCTGCGGAATAGAGACAGGATTAAAAACAGCTAACAAAGGCAGGAGTACGGCAGGTTAAGGGGGAGATGATTCAAGAATACACGCCGAGGGGCAGTGTTTGCTGTGTGAGCCTCAGCAGTGAAGTGTGCCGGTTTGCATCACGCCGGACTCATCACTGGCCGTGCAGTCAAATTGCCAAAAATAGCCCTGTGCGTCTCCGCTCCATCCACCCGGCTCCCATGGCGGGCTGCTGCGTCGCAGTCCTCTGCCACACCGTTGCTGCCTCTGTTGGGTTTGGGCAGAGGGATCTCCACCATGGTTTGCCATTCACGCTGGTTCCATAGCAGTGCCACGTGGTGGAGTTACACCAACCGGCACGAGGAAGTTCTGCAGTGCCAGAAGGCTGCAAATCCTACCTGTGCTCTCTCTTCCACCCTCCTCCAAATCCTGTTTCTCATTTACAAAGGATGCCTAATCCTTATATATTTCTACAGTTGCTCAATTACTTTACATGGCCACCTCTCTCTCCAATCCAAGTTGACTTCAAGGATGAAGCACCCCAGGAAGTCACTCCCAGACTTCTGTCTCCAAGTAGTCATTCTCCAGGAAGACCAGGAAGCGTTTCAACCTTCCCATATTTATAGTCACTGAAAAAGCTGCCTTTTTGCTCTAGCACCACTCCAAGAACCGCAGCAAAACGACCGTCACTCTGGTATAAAACTATTTGCGTCAAGCCAGAGAAAGCCCTGCTCTCCACAAGCATTCTAAGAGTTATTTAATAAAGTAGGTATATCTCCCAGATATTACAGCTTGCTTTTTGGCTATGGTGACAAATGCTTCAAAACCAAACAACAGACAAAGCAGCTGTGTGCCAGAGGGGAAAGAGATGAAGAGCAAGTTTGGTTTGTACAGTAAAAGGGGGCAGTAATCGCAGCGCATCTATCGCAGCACAGATTTGGTAATCAAATTGTTAGAAATGGGAGCTGCAAGCGTATGGGGGGGGGGTGTGGAAATAAAAAAAAGAGCTTAGGGCTGAAACCACAGTTGTTCAAACAAACTGGCTAATTGCAGCCTTAGTTACACACACGTGCAGGTGCAGGCTGAGCTCAGCCAGCATCTGTGCAAAATGTCACTTGGCAAAGGAGCACGTCCCACGGCAGCCGATGCTGCGTGCGCCCACAGAGCTTGCTGCTGGCAAAGCCGCGGGAGGAAAGGGTCCTCTCGGGTGCCTGCACTGCACGGTGGCCTCTCCAAAGGGCTGCCTAAAGCCTTCACCGTCCCACGGCGCTGGCTCAGCGCAGGTCGGGGCAGAGCTTGTTTCCAGGCTGTGTGAGAGCTGGCGGAGGGGCAGGGGGAGCGGAGAGGCCGCGAGGCTAAGCCTGGAATAAACGCACGGAGCGGTACCTTCCTCGCCCTCCCGCTTCCCGTCCCCACGCAGTCGAGGTTGCAACAACCCTTTCCTTGCATCTGCTCCCTGCCTGGCCGCGTAAAATCCTCAGCCAAAAATGTAGGTCCTATTTTATGCACTGGTTTTTGTCCTCCTTCTGCCGTGATTGCGGGAGCTCCCCATAACCCTGAGGTCAGAGAAAAAGACAGAAAGAGAGAGAAAGCGCACTAGGTGGAAGCAGCTATGTTTATTCTACCTTCTGCATTTTGTAGAGGAAAATCTCTTACACTGCCTCCCTGGGACAAACTTCGGGTTGAAACAAGAACAGAAGAACACAGACAGAAAGGAAAGGGAAAAGGTGCTTTGCTCAAAGCACTAAAAATATCAGCGATTAAAACAAGAATTATGCACTTTTTTTTTTTTTTCCTTTTAGCAGTGTCTTTGGGTTTTTGGACAAAGCTCTGTGGTCCATTCTTGCTTCCTCTTTCCTTCCACTTTGTTTCGCCACAAGCCATAATCGAGTGCAGGATGTGGTCACTAATTGCAGAGCAGAGCGCCCTGTTGCATCAGAGAATTAGCAGGCAGCAGGGCAGACAGATTTACACGTCCCAGATGAACAAGGTGCTCCCTTCACCTCCTCCAGGCAGCCTCAGAGAGGATTTAAAACCAACGTCAACCTCCCCCTTGACATTTGTCTCCCGGAGCAGCTCCCAGGTGGCAGCTTTCCTTACACGGATGGGTCTGAAAGCAGCCAAAGAGATGTCCTTTAATGAGGCCAATTTGTGGTGTGAGGAAAGACCTCAGAAACCAAGCGTAGGGTTGGTACAGGAGAGCCCTGGCACCGCTATGACCCTGGGAGCAGCCATGAGCTCCCTCCCTTGCACCTCTGCTAAACCAGCCCTCAGCCCCAGAGCTTGCTTACGCCCACCAGCACG
>JAHREE010137488.1:0-25190 GCA_033628505.1 Tringa tobata | reverse complement strand
CACTGCACCAGTAGGAACCTGAGTTACATTGGTCAGAACTGTGACATGACCTTTGGCTGGAAGCTCTTTTAAGGGCAGCACTTGAGGAATCCAAATGAGATGACTTCAGCACCTGCAAAACAACTCTAGGCACAGCTTTTCCTCACACACCCAACTACAGGTGCTTTCACAGGACAAAGCCCATTGCACTAGAGGGAATCACAAGTCTGCTCTGAGACCAAAAATAAGAGGCCCTACCCCTGCTGCACAGGCAGTAGATCAGAGAGGACATCTGGGAATTTTCCGAGGCACGTGTCTTTACAGTAAAGCCATTTCAGTCGCCTTCCACTGCTTAAATGGAGTCCGCATTGCTGCAATTTTGGTCACCAAGTTAATATTGCATACAAAAGACTTCTTTTCCAAAGTTTAAATATGACAATGTGATTTACACAATCCTCAGCCGGTCACTCCTGAAAGGGTGGGAGAAAGGGAGCAGAGCTAAGTTTCCCTCTATGAGCTTTTTAAATTAGTTGTCTAAGCTTTTTTAAAAGTTAAACTATTTTCTATTAATAAATAAGCTTTATGGGCATGTTAACTTCTAGGATATAGTACCGTTTCTTAAATATAATAAATCAGCTATTTCTTCAGTTTACATGTTTATGTATGTGAAAAAGAAGGGTTTTACTCACAACCCTGCAAACATGTACACATTTGAATACTCCAATGACTCCAAGTTAATCATATTTAAAAAGTACAGGCAAGTCTTGGTCTCACAGTTCCCTTGCCTACCTGACTATTGTCTTCTTCATACACAAGTTTTCACAACTTGAATTTTACATACTTAGTTTGGGTAATGATTAACAAACTGAGGTCAGAAAATTTTTAAAATTCTTCCTTCAGGAATATTGCACAGCTTAATAAGCAGAAACACAAATATAAACTGAAAATGTTTTTGCATTCAAGAAAGTTACTTCTACCTCTTGCTGGCGAACTTTGAAGTCTAATGACACTTGTGCAGCAGTCTCATAGCATGCATTATCCTACTATAATGGAACTATACTCTGCATATTTTAATGCATTAAAAAAACAAATTGTGTTTGAGTGACCCAGAGTTAATTCTTAGGGATGACAGAAGAGCAGATGCAATTATACTTTTGTTAAATAGGCATACCAGCCACATTAACATTTAATACAGGTTTAGTGTAGCACAGAGGACCAAATCCTCATTTCTCCTCCTATCTTTAGGTTATAGATGAGTTTTTCACTTCAAAACAAAACACATCCTCTTCCCCCAAACATATACACGTGAAAAACTAAATATTCATTAGCAGAATATAAATCCAGACATCAGGTCCCTCTGCTGGGTTCACACGGGATGGCAAGCAGAACAAACACCCCTCGTCCCACTGGATCTTGCAATCCAGCAGGTGCATCACAAGTGCTGACAGCAAGAGGTGTCCCCTGTCACCCGCACACACTAGCCAAAGGCACAAGACTGGGCAACGATATCCCCGTCCTAGTTCAGTGCAATAGGCCAAAAGCATTTACAATGATAAAACCACAGAGTAAAGACCTAAAATTTATTGTATGTGGGCTGAGGTCTCTTTTCCACCGCTCTGCTATTCTCTTCTAATATAAAAAAAAAAAAACAAACTACATTTTGGCATTTAGATATGTACATGCCAACGATGAAAAAGCAACAATAAAAACTACGATCAGAGAGTCAGCAGAAGTGTAGCTATTGTTCTGAAGACTTTTTCTATTGCACCATGTAAAAGATTACCTGAATGGAAATACTTCAAATCAGTCTACAAACAATTAATCTTCCAGAATGAAACCCTCCCTCTTGAAAAAACGAAAAGAAAAAAATCTCATGCTGGTCACAGAAGAACAGAGTTTGCAGTACAACAACTACTTAATTCTCAGAGTTAGGAAAATATTATCTTTCTTTTTAAAACTTTTTAAGGATTCTTGCTTTTGAGGGTCAGAAAAGTAATGTCAACTTCCAAAAACGAGTTGAGAGAAATAGATCAAAAGCAACAGAAGACACTTGACATGGAAAGTATGCATAACAAATGCATTCAGACCTTCCTGCTGCATGACCAAAGGCTTACAAACGAAGCCTTTATCTCTCAGAGTGTCTAGCTTTTGGGTTTGGGTGGGGTTTTGTTTTATTTTTTTTTTTAATAAAGGCTCCATCCTTTCAAAGAGAAGAACAGTCTGCAGGCAAAAACAACAACAGAAAAACCCAAACAAACACCCAAACTTGTTATATTCAGAACAGCTATGCTTACAAATACTATATAAAAGACACAACACAGAACACTGATTTTAATACTGTACAAATAAAGACTGATGAAATAGTGCTTCACACAAAATATATTTTAAGGCAATGCCTTCCACTTCACACAAAGTATACTACCTTAATGCAGTATTTACTGTATCACAAACTGGTTTGAGAACACATGCATCTACAAATATACTTCTAATTAACATTTAAATAACAATCAGAAACCTTAAAAGTACCCAGCTGTTTTAACATTAGGAAACTAGTAGCAAGGCATTCTGATTAAAAGTAAAAAAAAAAAAAAAAAAAAAAAAGAAATCAATCTAGTCTGAAGTCAAAAGACTGTCTCACAATGTTCAGATCTCCCCCAACAGCAATTCTGTGGGTCTCCAAAAGTTAAAGATTTGTCAGTAATTTCATGAGGTTTTCTCCTTAATTTATCCTTTCTTCCAAAATAAAAAAAATCAGTAATAAAATGCAAATGATGAAATCACATATATTCAACAGAAACAGTCTATACTTCAGTTAGCATTACACGGTCTTTAAGTCTATACCAATTTTATGAGGTTTTCTTTAACACTCAAAAAGCACCAAAAAGGTCATCTACCTCAGAACAAAATACCAGTGGTTTCCAAACATTTTGAACAAAGACCATTGATAGGCCTCAAATCTTAAAAAACAAAACAAACAAAAAACCCCCTAATAGACCCAAGTAATGAATATTTTATATACCATGGTTCAACAGATTCCTTTAGTATTTCTGACCACATAGACATCTAATTTATGTGTAAATCAATTTGAGAATCATGTGCTCTAGAAAGTTTGTAAGCAAGAAACACCTTTGTTTCTAGAAAAATATAATAACGCAAATCACCACTGCAGTCCTTACATATCTCCTGATAGGACAGACCTGAACTTAACTAGCCCAAACTATTTCTATGAACATGCTGCTGTGTCACAATAATCAAGGAAAACCTGCAAATCCAATTCATATTGTCTTTGTATTCTCTTCTCTATCAGTTAATGCTGGAGAAAAATCCCAAAGAGCCTCCTCCCTTCCACTCTCTTAAACCCTCCCACCAGCAATATCATTGCTGAAGAAAAAAAGGGGGGACGGGGAGAAGGAGAGGAAAATAAAATAAAAAGTGCACACACTAAGAACGAAGGAGCACTTAAGAACTTATACATCTTGTGCTTTTAGATTCACTTTCAAAAGCAGCAAGTATGGCTTGAATAAGAATTTTGTTATAAATGTCAATGATAAGTTCATTTGAGTATTTTATAAAAAATATTTAAAGTGTGCATATTTAGGAGGTGTTACAGTAATTCTCGATAGGTACGTATAACATCTATATAACCACAGCAGCTCTGGAAGATTTTGGTACCACAGTGCAATTTACCATAAACAAAATCCCTTTCTTGAAAGTTCTCTAGCAATTTCAAACACAGCTGGGGCAAAACATACCTGCTAATCAATTTTCCCACTATTTTAATAGATATTTCAGTTCAAACCCATGAGTCGGAATAAAAACATGTGAATAAAATAATACTATATACTATCAACAAACCAGAAGGGCACATCCTGCTTATTCTCAAAAATAACCTTGGAGATCTAGTCAATCAAGACTCCCATATTCTTTTCAAATATTTATTTTATATGTGAACAGAAGTGACCGATAACACAGTAACGCTAATATCTTAAATAGCTAGATATGCCTCATAAGGTTGGGGATGGGTTTTCATTCATTTTTTATTTTAAATCTTTCTGTACTTATGTGACAGAACCTCAGTCAAGGATTTCCCTGCTACAGTTGATGACACTACAAAGAAAGCATGAAAGGAGGCTCCCTGAAGCAACTAAAACAGTGCTAATGATGTCATCAACATTCTGAAGCAGAAAGGTTCTTAACTTCAGTATGCAACATTTCTAATGAAGTTGATATGGTGTAGGGGAGGACTTTGTAGAGTAGGGTAGATGGTTGGATTCAATGATCCCAAGGGTCTCTTCCAACCTAGACGATTCTATGATTCTATGATTTATAAAGCATCCATAAGATTAAGAGTTCCTAAATTTGTCCTTGTCACCACCCCCACAAAAAACACATTGCAATGGATAGTTCATATGTGTAATCCCATTCTGGGTGTTCAGAGACCACACATTCCTTTTTTACCTGTTCAAAACAAGTCATTGCTATGTTTTGGGGAAGAAGTGATGGCTAATCACTCCCCACAGAAACAGAGTTCTAGAAGCAAAGAATCACAGAGTCATAGAACAGTCCAGGTTGGAAAGAACCTCGAAAGATCATCTGATGCACTCATTTAAGGGAAAGGGAGCCTAGATAAGATCACCTATCACCCTATCCTACTCCATCTTGAAAACCTCCATCACTGGGGACTCTATCATGTTCCTGAGGAGGTTGTTCCAGTGAACAATTGTTCCAACAATAAAAGAAAAATAAACAAAAAAAAATTCTCTCTCATATTCAGATAAAACTTCACCCAGAGCAACTTGTACCCATTGTCCCTTCTCTTCTTTATGTGGCTCCTTATGAAGAGAGCCTTCATCCTCTTTGTAGCTGTCCTCTAAACTGGGGAGAAATCATTGCAATAAAACCACTATGAGAACTGTTCTTTCCCTGGAAATTCTGTCATCTTTATCAGGAATCAAAGGAATCATATGGGAGAAAAAAATGCCTGATGTGCCAAGAATCAACTCTTCCATGGGAATCAATCTGAATTATATGAACTCAGCAACTGTGTTTCTCACTTGGATGTTTAATTGCTGCACTCTTTCCTGATTTCTAAACAACACTAGTATTTGTTTTTCCCCTTTGTCTTAATGTTGTACCCATCACCAAAACTGAGTTGACACTACTTATATGCAAACATATGCTGTAGAGTACAGATTTTCATGTTTCTGAATGATTTAAGTAAACAAAAATTAATTTTAAAATGCGAGGTCATACAACAAGTAGGCAATAAGTAAAATAATAAACAGAAGTACAAGCAGATGTATTTTAAGATTTCCTTAATAGTCCATGTAAGAAACTTGTACTTGCAGTCTTTAAAGATTAGCTATCTGAGAAAGGAATTAGATAACAGTATGTTTCACAACATATGCACCCAGTCATTATTACAGAATATCATCCCAAAACTAACTCGGTATTAGGTCTCAAAATGTAGAAAACGGTTATTTGAAGTAGAGGGAACAAATACAACAAAAGTACGTTATAAGCAGGATCAAAATGGAAGAGGTGGAAAAGAAACTTCCAGCTTCTTCAAATCTCGCTGTCGTTCAGAAGACACCCTGTACGTTTGTACTACAGCACCTGCTCAGCACCACAGGCTTTGGCTACCCTGTCTGCATGTGGTATCCTTCCCTCTTTGGCTCATTAGGTTCAGATAATTAACTTGGAAAAAAGAACAGGTACATTCCTTAAAGCTCCACTATCAATCCACAAAGTGCCCAGTTAAGGTATCGAAATGAATATAAACTGATTGAGGTTTTCATAATACAGTTACCCTGCTTCTTGCAAATCCTGATACAAAGAAAACTAAATTTGGCACTTAAGTCATTTCAAATTATCACAGTACTGACTTCACAGTTTTGACTATGCTCTAAAATGGACTGAAAAGAAAGAAGTCTTTTTTCCCCAAGGCGACAGGGCTATCTATAAAGCTCCTCAAATTCTGGTGTGGTTTCACTTGGTTTCTTTTTTACCCACCTTTCAAAACAGGTTTTGGAACTTTATTCTGTCCCCTTCTAAAATACAATTATTCACACCTGACCAAGACCTAAATAAGTTCACTGTTAAGGTATATTCTAAGACTTGCTTACAGTGTGGGTTTTTTGAATTATTATTATTCTTAACCATGAGGTTGTTCCTAGTGACTTCCACTGCTGCCAGATAAAATTTTGAACAAAAATTATTTTCGCACATAAAGTTTTCTGTTTCGCACAATGGAAGCACGAAAGCTTTTATGCACAGTAATGGTTGCTAAGAGTTCAGAAACTGGCAGCATCTGACAATTTTTTTTCTGCTTCAGCTACATTTACATCTATTCCAAAAAGCCCTGCCCTGCTCTTGCTAGATTTTTAAAAAGGTAAACTACAAAACAACGAAAGTTCTGGAGCAGTTAGATAGCAATGTATGAAGTATAACCAACACAACAGCAACAAAAAAGACCTAATAGTTAAGCTACCAAATAAGAGGTATTTGCTTTCCTTCCTCCCCACTGTAATCACAGCCACTTTATAAAATGAAGTCTATGATCAACAGCATCCCCATCCCTTGTTGAAAACACCAGAACCTCCCCGAGTCCTATATCCAGACAACTCCACTATGGGAAGTATTTTGATATAGGTTGATGCAGAGAAATTAAAAAGAAAAAAAGAAAAAAGAAAAAGAGGTGAAATCAGGACTGAAAAGTATGTTCTAAGGACATATAAAATCCATAGCAACAAAGGCAGATGGAAAAAGTAATACAATTGTGCCTCTCTGATACACAGATTCACTTGTCTTCCCCTGATTTTTCTGAGTAATAGCCATGTAGAGCGAATCACTGTTCCATGACTCTTTTGCATGCCTGTTATCAGGATTCATCATTAACATTCTTTTAGAAGAGATGAATAATGTATGTGCAATAATACATTTTAAATATTTGAATGCTAAAAAGAAAGTATGGTGGGTTTTTTTATTCTTTACTGAAAATAGCACAAGATGAAATCTATGAGGGGAATTGATGGGGGGGTCTAAAAACTACTATGAAGCAGGGCAATTGGACACACAGTTTACAATAATTACATTAGTTTACTAATGTTCCAATATTAAATTAACCTTATAATAACAAGTACTGAATGTCTGCATTTATGATACAGAACATTCCAGTGTTGCTAATTCTGGTATCAATCGTAGCAATGTGAAAATTCTGCTTAATGTAATTGCTCATACAGCACACTAACTACATTAATCTCACTTCACCCATCAAATTTGATTCCCCGTGTGGTTTTACCCCCCTTCCACCCACACACTGAAAGACAACCGCCTCCCCACCTGAGCCATACCCATGTAAAATACACAAAACATAACTGATACAAAAACTCACTTTCACTGGACAACATCTAAAATATGTAAATACCTGTTCCTGCAGGTCGTAGTCATAGCTATCATGCAGCAGAAGACTGAGGACATACCGAGTATAAATCATGGCATCAATGCCACACTTCTCTAGCTCTTGTCCCAGCCAGGTCTGCACTGGACCCAAAGCATGTAGCAGAGACATTTCAGAAACAGATACAGGGCCTGGATAAGAGCTTGAGGAGCTTTCAGATGGCAAACCATCCACAACAACTGTACAGATAGGGCGCATGAATCTAGGTGGTTGGCATCCTTATAACGTGAAGCATTTTCTGTAGTTGATATTCCGTCGATATCTGGAGGTGATTTTCACTCCAGTAAATAGGAGAGAGGCTTGACTTCTAGGACAATCATTTATATTTCCTGGCAGTTAGCCGTCTAGAGACGAACATCACTCTTCAGGCATGACCAGTGAATAAACTAAATCCTAATAGCAAACACATATGTAGATGTGTTTTTCTACCTTAATTTCACATTGAGGCCAGATGCAAGTCCCCAGCAGGACCTATAAAGAGGAAAAAATGATAAGTTGTGATAATGTATATCCATACATGAGTAATATTAAACAGTGAAAAAAACACCCAATGTAGAAAGCAGTCATTTATATACTGCTTAAGGCATATATATAGTACACCTATTCGGTGTCATTTTGAAGAGTAACAGGGATTATTCCAAGTTTAAAGGTGAATTTTAAGAAAATTACTTTTTAACGCAGGAAAAGAGACCCTTTCATCAAAGGCTTCACAACTAATCCACTGATTGAAATACATGTTTGACCTAGCTCTATGAGAAAGTTGAGATTTTATTAGTTTCACTATCAGCTGAAAAAAAAATCCACTTCAATAAAAAAAACCACAACAATCTATGTCAGTTTGCATAAAGACCAGCTGTATATTTTCTATCATTAGAAGACAATATAATCATAGTATTTTGCAGTGATTTCCATTTCTGGAATAGAAAAAAGCATCTTGTTTATAAAACACCAAATTTATGAAATTCATCTGGCCAGGAGTTTCATAAATCCTTCCACTGAATAGTTGCTATCTTCAGGCTTGGGTTTTTTGGAGGCTTTTTAGTTCCAATATTTGCCTTGCCTCAGGATAGAAAAGCATTTTATCATCCAAAATCTGTCCTCATGAAAACATAAAAAATTAGGCAGAACATAATTTATCAGTGCCAGAATTAACATTTAACCCTCTTTACAGAAAGCATATACCAGTCTTGGTATATGCTCAAGACTGAGAGCTCACACTCTAAAACATATCCTAAAATAGACAAACCATCCTAAGACTCACACCACCCATGATCCCAAATCCATCTTGGTAAGTAAGGGGCAGAAGATGCAAGCACCACACGTGTAGCCATTCTGCCCTCTAACTCAGGAAAAAAAAAACAAAAATGGTTTTTTTTGGACTGGTCTGCCAATCAATCACATGCCAATCTGACATTTGTGTAGGCCTTTTTTCTTCTCTCCAGCTTCTCAGCAAGAGAAGAGAAAACAAAGCTCAAATCCTACCAGGAAATACCTGAAAGGAAACAAAGACTAAAGGATCTAAGCAAAATCTACTGTTTTGTTTCAACCCCACTGTTAAGATGACCAACACACTCAAAACAGACATCACCTAATATAACTATCTAAACTTCATACTGTGGGCAGCATTTCACGTGGGCAGCATGTGTTTAGTGACCAAAACTGAAATATGACATTACAGTGGACACCTATGTCCACACAACAAAAGATTGTAGTTTTTAGAAGCTTTCTTTAAATCACCACCCAGATACAACTACATATTCCAGATCTTTACTGAGTCAATTATGACATCATCAAAAAGAAACCCATTATAATCACTTCCTACAGAGCTGACAAAACTCTACACTACGTTAAAACCACCTTAGTTCTCCAATGACAATGTTCATTTTGAGAAAGTAGGTAATGCAAGAGTATTCAATCTTTGTCAATAACATATTTGTATTAGTCAGAATCTCATAATAACAGGAAGTGGAAACATCCTGCAAAAGGCCTGGAGGTCACTGCTTCACCACATAATTAGAGAACGCAAAGTATGAGAAAAGTCTAATAGTGTGAACAAGACACTCCAAACCAAGAGCCACAAGTCCAAACTCTTTATGAGTTCATTTTCTCTTAATTGCTGAAGAAAAACATTCCACTCAAAAAATCTATTTCGGCCTTCTCCTGTTGGTACTCCAGCATCACAGCATGTGATGAAGACTCTCCCTAAGTCAATGCCACAATTCCAGTCAGCCCCTCAAGCCCCCTGTTTCAAAGATCCAGGAAAACTGACACTCTTGATTTGTCTTTTTTGAGACATGGAGCAGAACTGCCTGAATGTTCAGGAAACCAACAACTTTTTGACAGAGCTAACAGAAAGTTCCATTGGAAAGGGGAATTATGAAAAAGCAGATGGAGAGGAAAATCAGGAGGGGAAAAAAAATTGTCCGGGTGGTGGTGTCCAAAGAATTACAGTGAATGGCTCAATGTCCAAGCGGAAAGTGAGAAAGTGACCAAAGAAATCAAATTTATTTTAATTCAGCAGATCTCCCACCTACCCATAGATCCAGATGAGAGTGGTGAGACACTGGAACAGCTTGTATGGAGAAGCTGTGCATGACCTACTTGAAGTGTTCAAGATCAGGCTGGACAGGGCTTTGAGCAACTTGATATATTGAAAGACATCCCTGTCCACAATAGGTAGCATTGGACTAGATGACCTTTAAAGGTTCCTTCCAACTCAACCATCCTATGATTCTATAATATCACAAAGCAAAGGGCTTCTAGATACTAAGTCACTTCAATCAAAACTTACTTAGACACATAGTTTAGATCCTTAGCGCCACTAAGGACTGAGTTTATACTTTAGCTTTTCCCCGAATGAGGTGATAACGTGGCCTCTCTTTTCTATCTTAACACTCATTTTCATGAGGCAATTGAGAAATTCAGTTCTTGAGATCTAGGCTGACAAAATCTGATTTACTTTGGCTGCAGTTAAAGTGTGTCTTGCTTATTTCATATGGGGAGGAGAGGGGAGTGACAGCAAGAGAGAGACAGGTTATCATGGGAATTAAGAAATGAGACAACAACAAAATTTCTATGATGTTCAAATATTATAGTCAAGCTTTGTTGAATACCATATTCAAGTACCTATTTTAACATTATTTTAAGTTTCAAAATATATACACGATATAAAAACTGGAAATCTGAACAAAATTCTGGAATAATATTTGGAAGTTCTCATTTTACAACTGTCTCAAGTACTTTGTTTTACAGAAAGTCTTAAATATATTTCTATTATGTTTTACAGAAAGTCTTAAATATATTTCTATTATGTTTTAGAATTAAAAAGATTTCATGCAAACAGTATTTTACCATCCCATACTAGAGAGAGGCTTTCCATATCAAAGTTGATACAAATCACTCAAAGAGTCAACATTTCTGCTAATAGATGTGAAGCGTGATTTTAGAGATAACGTTTTCTGACAAATAAATTATCACCTCTTTTTAACCTTTTTCATGCTGTCTTCTTAAAAATAACCTTCTCGATCCTCACAATGACCATGGCTAATCTGAACAGGGAGACTATAATACAGCCCTATTAATTAATGCAAGGTTAGTTATTTTGATGACCAAGTTGGAAAGAATTCTCCATTTCCAGCTATAAAATATGATGAGGGGACAAGTCTTATAATGAAAATTACCAAATAAAAATGTACAAATCTCTATCATTAGTTGGAGAAAACTACTGATTACTTACAATTCCTGAAGTCAAAAATATATGATGCAATTCTTCCAAAAAAATTTCTACTTAGTCCACTTCCTAGTCAATTTTTTCTTTTTAAGTAACTCCCAGTTTTTGTAATAATAGTCAATGACCTTAACAAGGTCACTGTTAGATAGGCTGTCAACAGCTTAACAACTATAGGCACAAGAGCCAATTTATGAAGTGTCTTGTAAAGGAATGAGAATACAATACTGTGTAAACAAACACTCAGATTCTACAACTTAGGCTCTCTCAGAACAGACACTCTTTTTCAAAATTCTACTCAGTGTGATAGTCACTAAACATTCTTTTGACCTAAAATACAGAGAAGACAAAAATAAGTTTTACTCTCCTGAAACCTAGTTATGGAAAATAAAGAACTTCAAATAACCAGTAGCAAGAAACAGGAAGAAGGATCAATGAATGGAACACTTAAGGTCTGATCCCTACAACAGAGTTGGCTCTTGCATGGCAATAACCTTGGTTTTGAAGACTAAATAATCCTAGTCTTCCCCATAAGTGAAACAGAATACAGGTATTGTCATAGTAAATGCTTAAAATAATAATAATAAAAAAATTAAAAAACTGTCTTGGTACTACAATCAAAAGGCCCACACAAACACCTTCTTGTGACACATGTGCCTACACGAATGCAGCATGATAGTGTAAAATTACACTAGGATTAGCAGAGTGCAGTAAAAGAAAAGTATAAATAAATCACTCTTCAACGAAGCTTGATACAAACCCACCAAGAAAGTGCTAGTATGAGTAACTGTTCTTACCAGACTATCAACACAAAGAGCAGATTGGCTAGATGCTCATGCTAGGCAAGACATTTCCATGTCTCCAACAACTTTTTTTCTCCATAATTCTCTTTCATATAAAAAAGAAGTTATTTCAAGGAGCTAAAAGTAAGGCCTTTTTTCTGCAATTGTTTCTGCTCTTGGAAAACAGTGACCAAAGCCAAACCACAAAACCCACTGAATCAATCAAAGGTAACCTTATCTGTATTTTATCAGCACCAAGAGGTATCTGAAAATTATGTATCTACACAGAAAAGCTCTGAACAAACTTTTTTTTTCGCAATCAAAAAAAAAAAATAAACCTACTGTTTTAACAAGCTTTCAAGCTTTTTAAAAGATATGCCTAATATCAACTAAAATAACAGAAATATTGGAATAGGAGAGCAAAACCATACCACTTACTATTGTCCTTTCAGATAAACTAAAGGTCCACGGACTATTTCTTGAAGATCATAAAAAGGTAACTTAAAAAGGAAGCAAACTGTCTGCAGGCTTAAATCACTGTAGTGACACTGGGATCTACGCTCTCGGTGGAAAAAAAATACATTACAGGATCTACATTCTGAAAGAAGTTGAAAATTTACATCTTATTTATTTATATAATGTGCAAATAAAGTCTCTCAAGCCTCAAATTTACTCTTTACACATTTTGATATATCTACTACAGAGATCTCTTAGATAAAAGATACAGATTCTACCTTTTTCCTTCCTTCCACTCCCAAAAGGGATTACATCTATGTTTCCAGTGCTTCATTCTGCCTACTGCTGGATGTTAACAATTAGACCAAAAACATTCTCACACAATAGTTAAGTCATAACTGCTGTTTTATATAAAGTTTCCTCTATTATTCTGTGAAATATGTCAGTATATTACATAGTTTACAATTAACAGCTGTCATTTCCAGGTTACCCCCCCGCCATGGTCTTTGATAATGTATGCAAAAAAAAAAGATTACAGAATTCTTACCTTTTTCAATTATTATTTATATAATGTGGATACAAGTCTCGACATTTTTTAACCAGGACTAAGATTTTTGGAAGTAGCATTTTTACCCAGAATGGTTGTAAAAGCAAACAATACTTCCACAACAACTACTTGTAGCAAAAATACACAAATCCTAATTAGTATAAATCCAAGTAAGAATTTTATCAAGTTTGGTCAACAAACAACATACTAAAATCACATATTCACTTCAGTAAATATCAAGCCCCCCTTAAAAGACTGATAATGAAAAGCACAGTCACATCATATGACGGTAACTGAAGTCCAAAATTGTTCTCATACATTATGGAGGCATCCACAATTTTACCATCATTTCTTTTGTTTCTTTCAGTGAAAAATCTAAAGAAATCCTTAACATACAAACCAAATGGCCACACACTGGGAAGGGCACTGTCAAAGCCCAGAAACAAAGCCTATTTAAAATCTAGCGAACAATAGAATCTGTGTCCTTAATAAAATTCACATGGCATTTAAAAGACATGTGAATTCAGAAATAAAATAAGTTGTTATTTTTTAATCACATTCCTCGATAATCCAAGAAATTTGGCTAATAAAGAGCAGAGCAGGGCCTTGATTCATGACCAAGGCACTGAAACACTACCATAAATCAAAAAAATTTATAATACCTATGCTATGAGCAAGCCTCTCCCTCCATCCCAGTTCAGACAATTTCTGCCCCAGAGCCTCAGAAGTATTGCTGTGCCATGAGGAACACAGATGAAAACACCTGGCTGGAATCAAAGCAAGGAACTTGCTTGACTATTAAAGAGGTCAGAAGAAAAAAAGCATCTCTGTGAATTAACTTTTAAGATATACATAGAATTTAATTTTTTTAAGAAGTATTATCGAGAAGTGCAAGAACGATACAATCTCATTTGTAATGGATAGGTGTGGTAGAGTTGACTGATGTCTAACGAGGCTGGGCTTATGCTATGCTTCTAGTGTAACCCAGTCAAGTCAGAGAACCAGCAGAGGGGACAGAAACCAGTCTGTGGGCATCACTGCAGGATTTTTTTTTTTCTTGTAAATCTGCAAGCTTATTTTCATAACACTTATCCAAATGAAAATCTGAAGCTGCTAATCCTATATAAAAGCTTAATGGAATTACTCAAAGGATTCAAGAGCTACCATATAAGCCTCATTTACTTAGGTTAGCAAAGAAAAAGAACAGAGATATAACCCAGATGACATCAGGGAAGTCACCAGCCCAGTTCTGTAGGATTCTGCACTGGGACCTGCATTGCTTATGTGACCTGGAAAATGGGATGGGCGACACAGCAAAGAAGCTACCAAACAACAGCAAGTTATCAGGGATAAGTGAATACAAAATAATTGAAAAAATACAGAGAGACCCTATGAAACAGGGCTGGGCAGTAAAAAGACAAAATTCAGTATAGGTAAACTTGAAATGAGACAGAGAAGGAATAATAACCTCATGGTACTAATTTATGGAACAATGAGTTGTGAGCTGACTATTAATCCCAGGATCTAAGTAGTATGGTAGATATTTCATTAAACTATAAGCTCAAACCCAGCAATACTCAAAAGAGCAAATCACAGAACAAACCTAAGTCATCTTTGTGTCACTGAATTAATGTTTTACACACATATTGTACATCACATGCAACCCCAGTCCTGTAATATCAAAGATGATGTGCCTCTCCCTGGATGACATTGACTGTTCAATGTGCCAACGCATTAGTAAGAGCTATGTACAAAACTTGACACAACAGGTAGGAATTTCTTGTCAAAAGATACTGAGGACTCAAAAAAAAATAATTAGATGGGCTTCAAAGGAAATTGAACAGGAGAGATCCTTTGAGAGTTTCCAACTAGACAAACCACATCAGGCTCAGGAAACCCCCTAGACTGAAAATAGTGTGAGGCTGAGGGAGTCTTCAGGAGAGGTATCACATACACTCTTCCTGTTCATTTTCCTTCCTAACAACTTACTTACAGATGCTGTTGAAGACAAGTACTGGATTTGACAAAGCCTTTGTCTGAACCAGTACAGCTGTTCTTATAAAACATTCATTTTCACTATAATACAAGAACACTTCAAAAAAAAAAAACCACAACCCAAAAGTAGCGAGAGGAGTTCAATTAGCTGATGCACTCACAGGGCTGCACATCATTATCATATGTGAACTTTGTGACAAGAGGACACAACATCAATCCCGTCAGAGAGCAAAAACTGAGCTATGGCAAACAACTGTTACTGGACTGCAGAATCAGCAGGTGAGGCACCTGCACTAGGGGTTCAGCTGCGTATCCAAAATCCCAAGTTCTCAGTAATCTGAATACTCTCCACTTTCTCAAAACAAACACCTAATATAAGCTAGAAAATGTACAATTTGTAAATTAGGGGAAAAAAAAAAAAAAAAGGCAAGATGGAAAAAGTATGACCCAGCAGCAAAACCTACAAACACTGTGAAGAACTGTCACAGCCTACTACGCCCACCTCATACCAAAATTTCGTCACTTTATAGAATTCTAAAAAGGTCTGAAAGTGGCTTCATAAACAGACTCTTTCAAAAGGGTTCCTACTACACATAGGAGACTTGTAAGAAGTATCCCTTCATAGTGGAGACCTAGGAAGTAGTCCTTAACTATATATAATACAACTTAAAAATATAATTAATAAGCCCTAATAGTTGGCAAGTTTTGCTGATCATGGTTCAATAGGTGTCTTGACAATTTAGGAAGCAAATTTTACCTTCAAGACAGAAGGATTGTTATTTCATAGCATCACTCAGGAAACTGTTTCAGGATGTCAAGACTCAATATTAAAGGTGCATTAAAAAAAATCAAAAGCAAACACTTCATTATGCAGCACATAGCCACTGCTTCCATTTCAATAAACATAATGGAGCCCAGAACATTTCTGAAAAAAATAAAAACTGACAAATAAAACAGTTTCTGGTACCACAGTTTGTTATGCACTCCTACCAGATAAGTGTAAGTACAGCACATGTGTAACCTCCACCCCCTCCAACCCAAAGCATTAAGTCTCCAAAATTTTGAGTATAATTTTAAGAAGGGACTACAGCTGTTAAAAACACCTTCAAACATTGATCAGATTTAGTAAGTTGAAAGACTGTCTGAAACTAGAGGAGTGAATATTTCACTAATTTTGAATGACCAGCCGCCATTAACAATGGCAACATTTACATTATTCAAGTAAGAATTTGTCCAGAATTATTCAGTTATTAATACAGTCCTAAATAATTCCATTCTTAAAAAAACAATGAACAAACTCCCGTGCGAAGTTTTTTCTACCAGTTTAGTTTGTTACTCTCTGGACTGGATTTTGAACTAAATTTCAAGCTTGCTTAAAACTGGTGTTTGAAATAGGATTTTAAAAAATTGTAGTCTCATTTAAAGGAGTAAAACTTATCTGAAAAAAAGAAAAATGTACACATATCATGTAACTTTGAAATATGGTAATTTTTAGTAAGTTTAAAAATACAAATCAGCATGCAATGACAAAGAATTTAAGTAAATATTTTTCACATTAAAAAAAATCCACTTAAAACAATGCTGCATATAACTGACAAAATTTGAAGTAATTACTACTATTGCCAGCACAAGTACCAGTCTGTAAAAACCAGAAGTGATGGTTTTTACACCAGCAGTAACTAACTTTTAAGAGAATGATACCAGTAGCAGCATCTTGGCTGAGAAACCTGTGTGGCCGTCGACTCAAAGGCTAGCTAGCGCAATACAAACTGCACCGTGATTGCCAAGAGAGGATGGTCTACTCTTTCTCCCATCACCCCTTCCTGGTGTTCTCACCCTTCTGTCCTTGTACTTAACCCATCCACTGTGGGGTTGCAGGGACAAACTGGATCAGTTTGTTCCAAATAGGAAAAAAAAAACCAACTCATTTTTCGGTGGGCTAGTCTTAATACACATAAGCAATCAACTCACCCCGTTGCCACAAAAGTTCTACATCTGGATAAGAAAGTGCGGTTGCTCCTTTCAGCACTTTAAGCAGAAAGCTACATTTTAGCTAATTCAGATGCAAGTCTTTCAGACCACCATTACTCTTTGGAATGTGAAGTGTGGAAGCTAATCTAGGTACTTCCAACAGGTATGATATGTACTTCCAACGTTTTTACAGAGATTCCCTACTGATCCGTGCAACTGTACTCTGTACTTATACCATTCAGCAGATTCAGCCTCAAAACAAACAGAATCTCACCACAACAGTAGCCTGGAGATAACAAAGAAATTACTGGTTGCTTTGAGAGGGGCAAGTGTTGCACTGTAATTAGCCTAGAATATTACAGAATCGTAGAATTGTCTAGGTTGGAAGGGACCTTTAAGATCACCTAGTCCAACCATCAACTTAACTCTGATGACAACCATCACTAAACCATTTCACTAAGCACTATGTCAACCCATCTTTTAAATACCTCCAGGGATGGTGCCTCAACCACTTCCCTGGGCAGCCTGTTCCAATGCTTCACAACCCTTTCAGTGTAAAAATGTTTTCTAATATCCAATCTGAACCTCCCCTGGCACAACTTGAGGCCATTTCCTCTTGCCCTATCTCCTGTGACTTGGGAGAAGAGACTGACCCCCGTCTCTCTACAACCTCCTTTCAGGTGTGAGTGCTAACGCAGGAGGCCTCAAGAACACAGACATTGCCTCAGCTCATACTTTACAGTACTGCCCCCATCCATCGGTGTAATTTCAGTATCACGGACATCAGGTTTCAGTCTGTTCTCCTACATTTCTTTTTACCATTGAAGATATTGCTATGATTTCAGTTTTTCAATTTAAAGCTGCAGATCTTATCAGCGTACCAGAGCGAAGCCTGTGACAAACACCTTGCTCTCTTCCATTTACCTCAGGCCTGTAACACACGGGGATTGCCTGGATGTCCTGGGGAGAAATACCTGCCTCACTCTAACGTCAAGAAGGAGACAGTCAGTCTTTTTGGTTCAGTCCCACGAGAATCTTCACAGGGACACTATTTATCAAAAGTTGTATCTTTTACTATGTACACAAACCACAGGCCGCACGTGGTTGATTACCATCATCATACTTCTGTAACTTTTTCTCAGGTTTAAGTAAACATAAATGGAGCTAATAAAAACCAAACCCAAACGTAAATAAGATCACAAAGGACACATACATTTTCAGCTCACTGAGATGTTTATCTTCAGGACTTTCGGCATGTAAAATCTGTAAGCTTTCTATTACTTGTATCTCATTGTACTTACTGGCCTTTCTGCCACCAAGGATACATGCAGGGCTTAACAATGCACCCGAGGATGCAGACAAGTAATGGAAAGCACAGATACACGCTCTTGACTATTCTGATCAACTCTCTTCCCTGCCCTCCTGATGTCTTTGATTTACCCAACTTCTAGTGCATTTCAAACTACCTGTTACTAACAGCTCTTTGCCTGTGTTTGAGCTCCCAAGGGGGCTGGCAACGGCTTGGAGGCCTCAGCACCACGTTACCCGTGCGCCCATTAAAACAGACTTGCTTCCCAGTGTGCAGGCGCAGACACCAGTGGGCCCCAACGGGTGCTGCCAGCCTCCTCCAAGGCACAGGCAGCCACCAGAAGGAATGGTCCCCCCTGGCCACCAGTGGGGCCACCCCGATAAAATATTCAGCGCTCTTCGCTTCAGCTGGAACACTACTGCAGCGCCAAATAGCCCAGTGGCCACTCTTTTACTGCAACCGTGTTAACAGTTATTTCAATTAGTGTGCAATTTATTGTTAGACATAACACTGCATCTTTTAGCTGGGGAAGGAAAAGCAGAATGAATTATGAATTCCAAAGATCCAATAACTACTGCCCATTTAAAGGCGATGATATTTCTGCAGCTATTTATATTTCCAAAGTTAGTCATTCAGCTGTATACAAACATCTAACTAGTTAATGACCATACTTCACATTTAACTCCATTTTGTTAACTTCTTTAATTTGTATGAGGGTCATCTTTGAATGCTTACTATTGAAGTTTTCTATACTTGGTCTGCAATTCAAGGAGCTAATTACAACCTTTTTGAAAAGCTTAAAATAGCTTCATGAAGGGTTTAAAAACAAATATAACTATTGCCTAACTATATGGTCTTTTCCACTCATCTCTTCCTAAGAAAAAAAGATGTTATCATAAATTCAGCTGGAAATCCCATATAGACGATGTTCTCACTAATAACTGTGTAAAAATGTACAAAATGTGTCCGCCACGAGAGGCTCAGTAATCACAAACAGTTCTGACAAGTTGAATTCGCAAGGTCTACGGCTTAACCAGCAGAGAAGGTACTGACTTTGCAGCAAATAAAATATGGCAGACCTACAAAAGAAATTGTTTCAAATGCTTTTCTCCTGCACTTCTACTGTCTCTAATTTTTAATCCAAAATGTTAGTAAATTAAACTCTATCTGTTTAGGAAATTGAGATCAGAAGAAGGAGACTCTGCAGATTTAAACAGAGTAACAATTCACAACAAAAAAATATATTTTCTAGCACTTGAGTGTATTTGCATAGGCATTGTTTGTCCAGTTTATGTTTTAAGATCATCAGGAGAACAACTTATTCGTCTTCTTTTTCCATAAAAACGGTGGTTATATTTGTTGCCGTATCATTTCACCACTTTTATGATTAAGTATGTTGCTTTAAAATGCTATTACTTATATAAAAAAAAAAGTTTGCAAACATAGCAGGTAGGACAGGTTAATGTTGTTCTTAAAATAAATTTGCTGTTTGCTACTTCAAGTTACAGCTGGAAATCTTATTTTCCTAAAATGGAAAATATTTAACTATCACCACCAGAAAACCTCTTACAAAAACAGCAGGTCAGCATTATATTACTTCTTTTCAAGGAAGTTACTGTACTGTTAACCAAGGCATTTCTTTCACAACTCAAGAACAAAGTTACTGAAAACTGGAACTCTGAGGTTTCTCTCAAGCTGATCAGATATCCTGTTCAGAGAAGCTGGCAAAAAAAATTACCTATACAAATATAAAAATTAAACTAATACCTGGTCTTACAGAAACATTTTAAAACTCTTGTGTCACCTCACACAATTCAATATGACTTCAGGCAAAGTAGCTATAAAAACTTTAATAAAACAAGAATTCCTACAGGTTATTCTGTTTCACTGTTAAGTGCAATAGTCAAATAAGCAGCAGAGTGAACTTCCACCCCAGAGAGGACAGAAACAGGAGAATCGAAAGTCACTCAACAGCAACCTTTAGCTAATTAGTAACAGTTGTTAGCTCAAAATCTTCAGCCAGCAGAATTAAAATATCATGAAACAGTAAAAGCTTTTCCTGAACTTTCATAAGTCATCAATCAGACAAGTCACTGGAAGCTAGCTCTGTTTCTTTCAAGATATTCCAGCGTCCTAAATTCAATGCAGTGTTTTAATGCTGCGCTCCCACTTAGCAAGAGTCTTCAAATTTGTTTCAACTTTGTAATAACAGATTACAGTGTCACAAAGAATTAGTGGGAATTAATTACTCATCCAATGGCAGCAATACACATTACTGATTTTTTTCATTAGGGATGCTTCAAGCAGCCTTTTTTCTTCAGGCTAATAAAACACTTTATTTTCTTAAAAAGCACATATGACACATGCTAAATAACCAACATAATTTCCTTAATCACTCTGTGTATGTTTTAGCACGTTTTCTCACTTTACTGTTGAGGATTATCTCAGTCTAAATCCTGACTAAACCAACACTACCTGGAATAACCTTCCAGATTGTATCTTGCAACTCAACTCTGCCGTTCTGATGTTAAAACTATGCAATCTTATGAAAACTTGCTTTATTTTTCCCAGCCTTCAGCTAACCCTAGTCTTTCTTATCTCTCTCTCTCTCTGTACTTTCTTCCACAGCCTATATATGCAAAATTTCTTCTGTGATGCAATTATGGCTCCCTTCAGAATTCTTCTATAACCAAGCTAGTTATCTAACCAAACCATAAAAACAACAAAAAACCCCACACTCACACAATTTAATAACATATAAAAGGCACAACAGCTCCTCCTTTCCTTGCAGCATCTTAAGGACAGGAAGATTAAGATGAAACAATTTGCTTGAATTAACTCAGTGACAGAGCAGACAGAAAACTGCATGTCTCTTCAATCCTAGTCCAGAGTTCTGTCCAGCAGACCTTGTTCCTTATATAAACTAACAGTAACTAGAGGGAGTAACTAGAGGGAGATTTTTAAAAGTTACGAAAAGAACACATAACTATTCAGATTTATTTTTATTTATTAACGAGTTTTTTGCACAGAGTATAAATTTTCACATGCAATCCTTTCTAGAATAAGTCCTAGAAAGTTACAGACAAAAGTAAAATTAACATGGACTGCATATTTGAAACTTCCTCCTCAATACAGTAAAAAAGAGAAATTTTAACGTTCCCCATATTATATTAAAAATGAAAATTGTTATAGCAATAGCATGAGCACAGACTCTGCACAAACTTAGCAGGACATAATTCACTTATGACATATAACATCACAACAGTGAAAAATGAATTTAAATCCTTTATAATTCCACACTACTGCCTTAGAAACAAATCTTTTGGAAAGACAGTACCAGAGTGGATGTACAGAAGCTAAGTTGTGAACACAATCTAGATGATGCAGAAATAATATAATGAATAACTATAATGAATAGTTTTATGCAGGTAAATCCAAACATTTGCATGTGAAATTATAAAGGAAATAGGAGGTTAAAAATGAGAAATATTCAGTAGCTTCCAATAAAGCTAGAGAAATAACTTCTAGGAAGAAGTCTATGAAAGAATAATCTTTGTACTGGAAGTTCAAACCACTCAACAGTTCCCCCCACCACCACCATCGTGGCCCAATAAAATACACATTCAATCCCTCAGCATTCATTATAAATGCACCCAACCAACTATTTTGAAATTAGAACAAGATGCTTTTTAGTAAAAATACTGTAACCAGCTTGTCTAGGTCTTCTACTAAAACACTCTGACAGTCCTGCAGTTACCTGGTATTTTGCCTAGAAAAATCTGGTAAATTATTTCCAAATTATGAAAAAACATTGTTTTCCCTCCTATCAGCCCATTTTCTTTTTGTCTGTAGATTGAAATGCAACTGAGCATTCAAATATTCATTTGAACATTTTCATTTTGTATCATGAAACTGACTTTACTGGGAAAAAATTCTTAGGGCGGGGTTGGGGGGGAAGGAGGGAGGTTAACACAATCCAGTAAGTCATTTCTATAATTACATTTACAAATTATCTAACCAGCCTGTCACTATTCTTGGACTAAAATGAAGGATTCCAATCTCTGTTCCACAACACTGAAGAAACTATCCCCATAAACAGAGCATATTAATTAGCTTCTAGAAGATCATTTGTATTCCAAGCTCCACTAGCAGTGCAGATAACTAGAAGAGTTCCTGCTACCTCTCTTAGCCTCCAGGAATTCCAAGTCTTACTGTCTTCATTACATTCTGCTTTACCAGATGTTGTTGCTCCTCTTATTGTAGTAATAAGTTACTAGTTTTACTTATTAGCTATCGGTCGTTATTACCATTATACAACTTTAGGGGCTTCCCATTATCAGTCCATCAGCCAGGTGTGCAACCCATGCTATAAACGGATGTCTTAAGAAAGAAGAAAAACAAGCTGCAATGGAATAACAAGGAACAACTACTCTCACAAACTACAGAAAAACCCAGATTAAAAAAAAAAAAAATTCTTAACCACATTAAAGTTTAGATGGCTTTAAAGGAAGTATTTAACACATACTACTTTCGACATCTATTATTACAAATTTTGTATGCCTCTTTACGCAAAGATCAAAGAAGCAGCAAACTGATAGATGATTTTGCAAGGGTTCTAGCTAAGTAGACAGTCTATTCTGACTCTACAGATTCTGATTTCCACAGAAAATTCACCCATACTAAGAATAAAACCAACCTCTCAGCTACCTTCATTCCCCCAATTCACCTAGGATCAAGATTTTCAGGAAGGACGAATAATGAAGCTTTGAGCAGTACCTAGATAATCTTCTTCCTCTGTCCCTATTCCTGTTAGAATGAGCAAAGGAAAATGCTGACATCATTTTACCCCTATGGAATTTGTCTTACTTGGAAGAATAACAAATAGCAACAACAACAAAAGCAGTGGGGAACACAGGCTATGAAGTCAGCATATTAAGATAACAAGAGAAGTTTGAGGCCTCCAATTTTTCCTCTTGGGTCACATACGAATCTTTTTGCCCCTTCCTTTCCTTAGGATTCCCCCGCTGATGAGCAGAAAAACTAGAGGGCCACGTACCCAATACAAATTTGCAGAATCTGTCGTCTCAAAGAATCGTTACCCCTGCTGTGCACAAAACAAATGAACTGATAAACTTCTGCGACTGTACGTGTGGGGATATCTGCTAAGCAGAATATGGCAGGGATATAAACTGCTGATGCTTTCAATGGAGGGTACAAATCAGGATTTCCCCTGTAATTCTTAGTCTTTGAAAATTGAGCACATAAGTAATATATAGCATACTACTCATTTTATTCAAGTTACCTACATCCCCACTTATATCTCAATGATCAAAATAGAAGATTTTGATACCGATATGATATGCTTTATTGATTGGGAGGGACTGTACACTACCGTTTTAGCATATCCATACTGACAAGAAACAGCAGATGGAGGATTAGTAAAAAATAAAATCTGTACAGTTACACGTCAAGTAACAATCAAGTTCCATGTCATTTACTTTTAAAAGGCATATTTTTGTCTTAAACAATAAAGAAAAACGTCAATTTCTGGCTCCCATGGCTTGTGAGAAGCCTGCACTTGGGTTTTAAGCACTGCAGTGAAGTAGTTTGTTTTACACAATTATCTACTGAATCATCACGAGCTCACTTTTGACAGCTAAGAAAACAAATTTCCTCAGCAATTCTCACCTCATACCAGGAGCACAGAAGTAATACATGGTGTGCAACAGAAGGGTAAAAACCTAAACATTTAAAAGGGTTTGTATGAGGAAAATCAACTACCGGCAGCACAGCGTCCTCTGATCCCAGGCCTATAAATTACAACCCAAATTATTTATATATAGAAAACACTGGAATATAGAAATGTCTTTTCTTTGAAACGGCAAGAAAATCGTACTATTTTCACCCTTCAGATCAGTACCAGGTACTGCAGTGAGCAATTAAAACAAAGACAAAACAGGGAAAAAAAAAAAAAGAAAGGCTGCACTTTTTCTTTTCTGAAAGTTTCATAACACGACCCCAGTAACTGCGCACTTTTAACCCAGCCGACACCAGGAGAGGACGGCAATGAGTTTGCTGGAACGGAGTGTCAGTTGGTGTCACTTCTGCATTCGGCTGTAACCTTCGCCAAACCTTGTCGTGTGTGCGCGTCCCGTCCTCCCCCCCGCCCCGCCCATCGCCTACCACAGGCTGCGGCCCTGCCCGGGCCCGCCCCGGCGGCGCCCAGCTCCGAGCGGCCATAGGATGCGGCTCCCATCACTCTCCCGTCAGCCCAGCTCCTCCTCCTGGAACAGCGGCAGCCCTAGCCTTTCTATCCGCCTTTTTGCCTTCAATAGGCCCCTAAAGGACAATGCTGTTGGGAAGGCGGGGAGGGGGGGGAGAAGAGGGGAGCGAATCCCACCAGCCCGACCCTGTAAGGCCCAAGGGGCGGTTTCCACCTAGCCCGACCCCAGGCGTTCAGCCCCGGCTCCCCCCTGCCCGCTCCGCTGCCGGCGCTTTGTACAGTCACGCACAGGATGAAAGGTCACGGCGTGAGCCATACCCGGCACCGGCCGGGCCAGGAGCGGGGTGGGGGGGGGTAGGTGGCTGCGGAAAGCCCTGTCACTTCCACCGCACCATCAGGCCGGGCAGGGAAGGGGCTGCCCGCCCCCGGCTCCCGCTAGGTTGACCCGAAGCGCCGCATCCTCCCGTTTTACCCCGTCTCACTGAGCCGGGTGACATCGGCCACGGGTGGGTGCTGGCTGCCGCCTTCCTCTCCCTCCTCTCCTCCCGGGCGTGACCCGGCCCCAAGGCACGGCAGCCCCGGCTCCCGCTCCAGGCCGCCGCCTCCCTCCCGACCCAAGCCGCTCACCTGGCGCTGGGACCCCGGGGGCCGGGCGGGATGGAGGAGCGCGGGGGGGGAAGGTGTGTGGACAGGGAGGGCTCAGCTCCCAGCCAGGAGCTCGGACCGGGGCACCCCGGTCGGG
>JAHREE010137478.1:0-11255 GCA_033628505.1 Tringa tobata | reverse complement strand
TACCCCCCACACCTCCTCTTCATCTCTCTGGTTTAACAGGGGCAGCACCTTTCCTTCTGGTACTCCCTTTTGCCCCACCCTGGCCACAGAAATGTCACCTAGAAGGCAGCACAAACCTGTGGAAAACCTATACAAACACCAGCACCTTCTGCAATCCAACTCCATTGATGTAAAAACAGCCCCTCTGTACGCTAGTGATGCTTGCCTGGCAGCTTTGGGGCAAGAGGCTGAGAGGATTTCTGTGGTGCTATCAGCTCCTTGGGGTCATCCTCTTGACAACAGTGGCATCGTCTCTGGTCAACTCCAGCCTTTCCATTCCATTCCATTCCATTCCATTCCATTCCATTCCATTCCATTCCATTCCACATAAATGCATTGTCTTTCACTCTGCAGATAGGCAACTTGCTGTCCATGCCAACTCTCCCACTGTAATCACCACAGGCACCACTTTTGGGAGACCTATGAGACCATTCCATTCACAGTGAAGCTTTTATTTCACCTAAATGACTGAAAATGGTTACTGCGTGGATGAGTTCCTCGTAATGTAAACAAGGAAGGAGAAAGTGAGGTCTTTTTGACTATGCACATGTTGATTTAGTTCCAATAGTGTTTATTTGAAGCACTGGGAAATATAAACATGAACATTTGGAAACTGCATTATGCTTCTGCTGATTACCACTAATGGAACGGAAACGGAGATCGAGCGTGTTCCGCTCCATCTCGCAACAGCCACCTTTATTGCAAATTCAATGATCAGAGGTGATCATTGAACTCAGATGAACTTTACAAGCCTTGTCTGAAACTTTGGCCTCTCTGGTATTGATTGCAAAATTCCCATTGACCTCAGTGGGGCTGGAATGTCAAACTCAGCCTGAGCGCTGCAGAACTAAGGAGTTTTGAGGAGCTAAGGGCAAATCCTGATGTTGTTGGCCAGTGGAAGGACGGCTGCCAGGAGGTGGGGACTCAGCACGTATCACACAGGAGAGTCTGAGTTGCACTGTGACCCTTCCATAATTCAGAATTTAAATAGTTCAGAGGGTCCCTGTCTCAGGCAGCGTAGAATGTAGTGCAGAATTGGGAGACCTAAATCCTAAATTAGCTTAATGCCCCAAAGATGTGCCCTGCGGATGAGCTGCGTGCCTTCTAATAGGCAAAGCACTGATTCCCCTCTCCTGAAGTCTATTCCCAGCTCAGTTGCTCACGTACTCCCCAAAGCAACTGACTGTTTAAGAGCAGGCAAAACATTTTCTCTTTCCGTCGTGCAGCAGTTTAACCGTGGTTAGGACGTGCGTAATAGAGTCTCTTTCCCAGGATTGCTCCGAGGTATAGTTGTCTGTCTTTGAACCCTTCTGCTGAAAGCTGTTGTTATACGTACACATGGAGCGTTCTTAGCAGAGATGAGCCTAGTTTTTAATCACATAACACTTTTGATTCTATTCAATCTTTTTAAATGTCTTTTTTTTTTTTTTTAGTGAAGACGAACGTTTATGCTGTGCTTAATAATTGTTACCTAGTGGCACATATAAACTGTATTCCAGAAACAAATACTGTCCAGTACTTTTCCAAGGCAGTTCAATACCCTGAAACAACCTACTATACTATTAAAATATAGTAGGGAAACGTGGCACTATAAATTCTTAGCAAGCTGTTGCTACAGAGGCCTACTATCAGGACAAATGGCAGCAGTTTGGCTTTATATTACATTTAACTAGGTAATTTATCAGACCCATCATCTTTACGGTTGAATTTCTTGCTGGGTTTGGCAACGCTAAGTATTTCCTCTTGGTGAAAAGTGGATTGAGCTATTTAAAGCCTGGAAAAGAGAGGAAACATTTTTATAACACTTCTGAAAAGGTGAAAAAGATCTGATTTAAAATGTGGTGCATCTTACAACAATTCACGCCGACGTGTCTTCACATAAAACTGGTGACTCCGAGTTGAGAAAACTACTTGATTTAGGTTGTGCTAGTGCATGAGAGGTACAACAAAGAGGCACGTCTCACAGAAGCGTAACTCAGGCACTGAAAAGTGTTAAGGGGTCAGCTCTGTAGGGAGCGATGACCTACTTCTGCCTTGTGTCTTCCAAGGAAAATCCTTTGGCATCACTTCAGGCCGCGGTTCCTGTGCTCCCTGCTACCTTGAGGACCTGATCTTGCACAGATCTTCTTCAGTCACATTCGCTTCCCAGTTTCACAACCGCAAGCTCCATGTAAAGAAGCAGCAAAGCAGCCAGTTTAAAATGGACTTTACAGGGAAAATAAAACCCCAACATTTTCCCCCCCACCCTGGATTATTTTCACATAAATTAAGTGCTGGACCAATGGCCACTCAGTTTTGTAATAGTAGCATACGTTCTGGAGGTCTTTTTCATACTAATACAGTCAGATTTTTGGACCTTCTTTTATTGCAGCAGGTGAGCTGAGTCCACCGCCTGCCTGCACTGTACTGTGGTAACTTCTTTTGGCATATCGTGGGCATATTCACTGCCATTACATGCAACATATTATTACCAGCTTATGAACGATAGTAAAATATATATGCAAACCTCAGCAACCCATTTTATATCACGCTGGTTTAAAAGCTATACAAATATTAAAACATGAAATAGTTGAGGGTTACTCCCCTCCTCCCTTATCTAATTATAGTATTAATAAGCAACGTGCTGAATTTTGGCTGAGATGTAGTAACCACAAGAGATCGGACTCTCGCACAAATTCTCTCTCGTGTCATAATGTTTGCAGCGTGAGCGTGTTTAACTTTTAATCACACACGCCAAAGCCAAAAGGGCTGTCCCCGTCTGGGCTCCATGAACATGAACTCTCTCGCCCTGGTTGTATGCAACTCCAGATTAGGCCAAGAAGGTATTTGCTCTGTTTTGCAGTAATTTGTCCTGTAGCCCCAGGTTAATATGATTGCCCGCTCTTTAACTGTTGCTAGGCATGATTACGCAGCAATACCATGATGCTTAAAAGTCCCTTTGTCTCTATGCTTGGTGAAGCAACCCTGTTTTACGGGCAGAAGGAAGGCTCTGAGGTGTGGCTACAACCTTGCAAAGAAACCTGTTTATGCAAAGTCACAGTCTTTCCTTTAGGTTAAAGGATCAAGTCCTTAAAATTTGAAAATACACAATAAACACACAACACAGGATCGTTGAGTATGAAGGTTAATAAAAATACAGCCTGGCATTAACATTAAAAAGACTCTAATTTTTTCTTCACAGGTAATTAGTTCACACAATGAAGTAATCTCCTTTCTTATCCTGGAAACACATGCATACAACAGCTCAGATAACATCATTTACATACAGGCTGCTGCATCCGCATGTTAATGTCTGGCAGTGAAAAGTTCAGACAAGTTTGTAATCCCCGATTTCCTGCGCGTGCTCAGCACCCAGATTCCCAGAAAGTCAGGAGAGAACGCGACACTAAATATTACTAAAATGACAGGTCAGCTGCAGTCTGTGCCACATCTGGACAGCTTGCAAGTTACAGAGATTTTTGACAGCTCTGGACATTCTAACATCAGGCGTTGTTTTTTTTTTTTAAACACATATTGGTATTTGTGTGTCACAGATTCTTTTGTCAGTCGCTTCTGCTTATGGCGAGCATTCTAAGCCTATTGTGCTGCCGCCACTTGCTGTGTGGTGTTACTATATTGCTTGGTATAGGAACCGATCTGCATTCCCAGTTAAAGCGCTATCATGTCACCCATCAGCAATCATTTGCTTTCATCCCTTAAAACTGCTATACAATGGCAACCACGCCATGAGGACAAAGGCCCAGGCAGAGAGGAAAAAGGAGCCAAGCTCAAGTGGGAAAGCGGCGGCGGCAGCTGCAGCGAAGCTAACTAACTTTGTTCTTCTGGGGTCCTTCCAGGTGAGAACTTGAACTTGGACCGATGCCGTACCCGCCCTTCAACTTCTGCTTCCCCTGTTAACACAACTTATCTTCCCCGTGCAATGAAGATCGATTAGATTGGCTGCTTTTGCATCAAGGCCAACAGGTAACACCACTCTTTTTACAGCATAAGCCTGTCTGTCCGTGCTCACTGGCACGACGGCTGCAGGAAAAAGGGAGGGCTGCGGGAGGGAAAGCCTCCTGTTGCAGTAATATTGATTGCACTTCTCAAAACACAAATCCCACTTGCTGGGCATCCTTAAAATCAACAGCTCCTCAGGAGTTGTTGGAGGAGGCCATCTGATCAACTGAATAGAAATCTGGTTTGCTGCATTCCGACAAAGATGCAGTTACAGCATCTGAGAGTTTGGGAAGTGGTTAGAAAGTCTGGAGTTAACTGGGATTCACTCCTGTATACAATCACACAGAGTTTAGAGCCATCAGCTGTAAAGAGATCTCCCGCTTCACAGACTGCCTATGATTAATTGCCTGAAAATGTTGTGAACGTTAGGGATTCTGTTCAAAGGTGAAATAAGTGAAGTGCTCCATCCTGGAACCAGACAGACAGGGAAAGGTAATTCGTGCAGGGCACTTCTCTGAAATAAGCATGACTCAAAGCAAGGCTTCAGACTCCTACCTTTTACAAATATGACCTAACTGCGCTCCTTGGGGTCCACAAGATTTCAATGAGGCTAAAATGATCAAAACATCATGACCTCTGCTCTTCCTTGTCCTAAATTCTGGATAATGGAAATGAAGAGGAGCTTAGCTTGGTTATATTTAGCTGATCACACAGAACAGAATAGCTTTAAGATCACGAAATAAAAGTTTTAAAATAAAATGCTGTGAATTCAGAGTAGTTATCCCTCCCCATATTCCAAAGAACCAGATGATAAAGTATCTTTTCCCCAATGTTGCAATTCAATTGAGTATTAACAAATTCCTCTTCACTAACAATCTCCTAAATGGTTGAGAGGCTGGCTCTTTAATTAGTAACTGCTACCTTGCAAATAGCGATCAGGATCTCACACATTATTCAGGCACTTCGTCTTTATTAAAAATATTTATTATTTGTGGGAACAATATACTAGAAACGGCAGATGCAAAATATTATAGGTATGTTGGCGTAGGCTCAGAGACCAGCCAGAAGTGTTATTCAAAGGTGCTTTAGATCAAACAATGGCAGGTTCCCAGGCAATCTCCTACCTCATGACATGACACCTTCGGCTAATCCTCGCTCATACACAAGTTGGTTCCCGTACAGCACCAGCCCTCGCGTCTGTAAACTCGCTGAGACAGTCTCCAGGCAGCCAGAAATCAAACACCAAACAGCAGCAGTCACAAACATTAACTGGAAAGTTCAACTGTTTGGGTTTTTTTTCCTATCGGTCTAGATATGACCATTTCAGTGTATAAAAAGAATAAATGCAGTAGCCACTGTTGTCTTTCTCCAAGATCCGTGGATGAGCATGGAAATATTTAAAAAAAAAAAAAAATTCAACTTTAAAGCTAAAACATATGAAACAGCCTCCACGTTCTTGCTCACTTGGGATTTTACCAAGAAGAAAGTTGCACGATACAGAGCAGTCGACTACACATGTAATCAGTGTCAAGGCTCAGCAGAAATTCATATTGTGAAAAGGTGATTTTTAGGAGTTGAGAGTTGCTGAATTTTGCAGCTTTTTTTTTCCATCACTTTGATACATACTCTTGGCAATTAATGACAGTTTTATCAAATAACTTACTACATGTTTGCTTGTACCTACTAATTATTTGATTCCTAGCACTGTGACTAGTACTTTGAAAAAAAATAAATATCTTTTTTCTTCTAAATAGGCTCTATTGCTGAAAATAAAGGAAATTCGTATGAAAGTTACTTCAAAACGTTGTGTGCCTCACACAAAACGCTGTGAGCTTGATCTGTCACGATACCAAGCACCTGCAGTTTTTAGGGATTTCAAGCAAGAAACCGGTGGCCTGGATTCAGCTGCTTATGTAGGGACAGACAGCTGTTGTGTGGATAAAGCATTTTTTTCTCCATACAAGGAATGCAGAATATTTTACACGTTGGGCTGGAGTGGATTTAAAGTCGCAGAAGAGAGTCCTGGCCAGTGCCAGTCACTTTGCTGTGATTCAAGAAAACTACCAGATGACAACAGATGAGGATCAGGTATTTTTCTGAAAGGTTTCATTTACCAATTCTCTAGGCCGTAAGTAAATCTTGCTTCTTCTACGTATAAAGTCAAACCTGCAGGGGTCTGCCTTTTTTTTTTTTTTTTTTTTTTTTTAAACAGTACTCATTTCACCTTCAAAAGAGGAAGAGGGTGTTTCCATTTTTAGTCTGAAATTCTTTGAAGTATTCCTGTTCCATAGAATAGGGATCTGGATAGAATTTGACAAAAAATTAATTCCTTATTTTAGGTTTGGTTTCAGCAATAAAGAAGTTAATGAGATCACATCTGGTTTTGTCCCAGTATTCTCTACAGCAGTCCACTGGAAACAGCACCATTTGCTTACAGCTTTTTCTTTTATTCCAAACAGAACCTAACTCGGCTTCAATAAGTGTTCTTAAACACAGCTACAGCATGAGTGCCACGTGAGGCAATTAGCAGCCCCTGTGGTGATGTTACTTACCCATAGCTACAATTAAAGAGTTGCTTGCAGTTTCACAACAGCAGCTAGATAATATTTAGACAGACCTTAAAAAACATTTTCTTTGGCGTAGGACAGAATGAAGAAACATCACCACAAAATACCCAAAACTTCATTCCACAAGTAACATTTGAATACTGACACATCTGGAACAGCTGGATAACAAGTTGTGCGTGTCAAGTTCAGAAAGCAGCTGTTTTTAGCCTTCATTTTGGGCCAGACGTTTGCTTTCAGCCACCAGTATATTCCATTTTATTTTGCAGCAGCTTCTTCAGTGTTCCCATATGGACGAGCTAAACAGCAAGTATATATAATGTTCTTTAGAAGAAATGAAGGCCAGATGTTGCTTTGTTATCTTCACGTGCATCCTTAAAAAAGTTAAATGAAGTTGTTTCAGATACATTATTAATGCCAGGTACAGGCAATTTGTTCGTCGGCCATTTAAATGTCAACTTTCCAAAGGATGGAAAATAACATTTTAACCAGGGATTCAAACTGAAATAAGATTAAGCTACCCTCGAATAACTTAAGAAAATAAGTATAGCAAAATCCAGGATCACAGAGACAAAAAAGTATTGTGCAGAAAAGACATGATGACCCACTTCTGAGATCAGAATGAGGACTATTTATGGTTTGTTGTATTAGAAAAGAAAAAGAACAACCCACTGTATTGTTACAATATAATGAAAAGTTTGCAATAAGAGTTACCCAGCACCACCACTGATTAAAGATCTTCTACTCTGCTGATTTACTCAACCAGGATATCGCTTAAGCCACCAGACCACGAACTGGAGAATTTAGTAGATCTATTATTAACAGTGTAATCCATTAATGTTTTTCCTGTATGTACTCCTGGTGGGTAATAACTCTTTGCCCAGACTAAATCTGCCAGACAGATTTAGATAGACATTAACTGTTTAATTTTTTTTCAGATTTCCTGAAAATAGAACCTTATTGGATTCATTTTATGACAGATACACTTAATGAGGAAATATTAACTGAAGACTCCTTTTGTCCCATCAGTAATAACATAAACAGAGTTTGGGTTTCAGCTGCCTGGTGAGGTCTTTCTCTTCAAGCCAGTCCACGACGTACAAAAACTGCCAAGACACCAACTATAACTTTTTGAGTAATGTCACTTTATTAAGGGACTTAAAAGAATCACATTCTCTAGAAGTCTTGGAACAATGCAAATGGTGAACAAAAGACAAAAATAGATGTAATTGGTTCTGAAAAGCATGAACATCTGTAGAGAATGTGTTGCATTATTCCCAAGGACTCTTGCTTTTGAAAAAAAGCACATGTTCCATATATACAAGTGTCAGTGCAATAGTCAATAAAGCAATCAGTCAGAAATATAAAAATATCCTAGATACAAACTTAAAATAGATGTTTGAAGGCTGACAATATCAGGATTCTGATATTTCTATATCTCAGGAGTATGATCACTGGGATGTGTTACTCTGATGAGGTAAGAGACAGTAGATGCTCCGTGATAACACAAAGCCATACATTTTTTCCGTAAGACACAAAAAAAATAGAGCACCCAACGAAACTGCAAGTCTTTGCTGCAAGTGCCCACAGGAAGTGAGATTGTAGTCTGGGAGCATCACTCCATTCCTGCATCATTCACCTTCGCTCTCTTTGCCAACAGTTGTACCAGCAAAGACTCGCTGATTCTCCCGCCCTCCCCCAGCTTCAGTATGAACTGCACGTACCTCACAGATACACCCAACTGGCAACTGCTTTAAACACAGACAAGCTCTATAAATGTCCAAAAATTAATAATAATAATAATCACTTAGTCATTCTTTCCTTTATTGGTTGCAATTCTTTTCTTGGCAGCAAGGAGAGAAAGAGATTGCAAAGCTTGACAGCTGAACAGCTCTCTCGAGAAGGGTTAGGGAGAGAACAGGGTGTGTCCTGTTAGCTTTGCCCCAGGTGTTCCAGTGACACCACCGAACTTCAACCTCAGCTGGTCGAGCAATAAATAAATAAATAAATAAATAAAAATCACATTCCTCTTCTTTGCTCTATGGTTTGGATGGAAGGATGCCCTAATTTGGGGCTACTGTTCCAAAAAAAAAATAAAAATAGGGAAGGCTAGTGGTCAAACTTTCAGCTGGATGCTGTCTGCCTCCATCATGATTCATTTTCTTTCCTTCAGCCATCTCTGTCACTACGTTGCTAAATTCTGCTTCCTAGCTCTTCACTTTTCAAAGAAAATGGCAAAAAGACAGCACACTCTCTGTCTTTGTGGCAAAGGCCCCAGGAAGAACCGGCAGCAGAGCTGGGAATGGCAGAAGAGCGCAACGAACACCACCTCCTACTTGGGGGGGGTCAACGATAAAAGAGTTAATTTCAAACCGTGTGTCAATCTCAGGCGCCCCTCCACGGAAAAGCACAATGAATGATATAGTCTCTAGGACAGCAATAGGAACTTGACCAGGAGATGATTTGTATGATAAAAAAGCACAACAGGAGCTGGCAGTCTTCTTACGAAACTTGCTTCACTGCTTATGGCACACACATGCACCGCAGCACACAGCAGTTGCCTGAACCTTTAGAAGATTTCCTACCTTTACATCTTAGATTCCAAAGCTTTCCCTTAAGTCTTTTCATTTTTCATCGTTCTTTTCTAAACCTCTTTTGTCTCGGACAAATTCAGACAGCTGTGTGGGATGGAAAAATGAAGCTAGTAACATCTGTAGTATGATGACACTTGACAAATTATTTCAGGTTTTCTTTCAGTTTCTGGAAGATGCTTTGCAGATGTCAAAGCCTCAAGGAATCATCATATTTCTCTCCTTAACCCCGCTCAATGTGGCGTTCAACATTTGCAAATATTGAATCACTACTCCCCACACCCTGGTAAGACAGGCTATTACCTCTCCAGCAAACAAGCAGGGAACGGAGGCACAGAATGACTAAGTGATTATTCCAACATCGTGGTACAAGCCTGGGAGAGTCAGGAGCTCAACCTGTATTTCTTGCATCTCAGTCTCAGGTTGTCTTTTTTGTTCTGTGTCGCAGCCTCATTCTTTCCCGTAGAGGAAGACTGGAATCTCTTAAGAGTCTGTCACTGCTACTCTGGTTGACAGGTGGTGTCGTCAACGAGATAAGAATTTTTGCATTCCCCACATCAAAAGGTGGAACACAGTGTGACATCTGTTCGCTGGAAGAAACACTAACCATACCAGTCCTTAAGAACATCAACATTTATTTAATATGATATAAAAGAAATGGGATATGAACATTCGTATTCGAACAATAATAAGTGGCTTCTTATACTTACATCGTATGTGCTCATTGTATAATATATACACAATGAACATAATTACATTTGTACACAAACTAAGTACTGGATTGAAAACCTGCTTATTGCTGTACACACCCTAACCCAACCAAGGAAAAGCCCAGTACCTCAAAATACCTACACTCCATTTTATTTAAGTAAAAGTAACCACTAACATTAATGTCTATGTTGACAGAAGTGTGGCAGTAACTGCTGACATTGCAACCTGACCAAGAAATAATTACAGCAGAAACTTGACATATTTTACTAAGCAATAACAAAAATGGCACATTTTAAATAGATCTATATGTATATATATATATATAAAAATTTTACAAATAAAACGTTAAAAGAAGTTGTTGTAGTGTTTAAAAAGTGTAAAACAAGGTTTAGTGGTGATATGTAAAATTAACCGAGTTATGCATCTAAAAGAAGCCAAAAAGTAAACTTATACGATCCATAATTAAAAGAACATTAAATTCTGGAGAATATCAAATAAAGTTCTGACTGTAGGCTGCACATGAAAAAGAGCCTTTATTTGATGTGCACAGAAATCATAGCAGCAAGCTGGTATCAGGAGAACAATCTGAAGGTTGTTGAGTGTACATGTGGGCCATTTAAAGCTCTCTTGGAATAAACATTTTCCAGGAAGTGATAAAATGATGCTCTGTGGCCAAAAGCATCAGAACTATGAATTTCATAGATTTAAAATATACTGTACAATATCTTCTCATATTTTCATAGGTCAGGTCCATACATCTCAGGCATGAATTGTTTCAACAGAAGCCATTAGTGCTGAAAGACAGACATAGATTAAGTTACTCTATTTTAGCTACAACAGAATATCATATAAAGCAACTCCTGGGGTTAAACACAGCAAGGAATTTCTGACCCCATCCTAGCAGTAGTTATCAACTGCGTAGAACATGATAAACTATTTCAGAAATCGGGTGTTTCCAAAATCAGTTTTCCTGATGAAAGATACTGCTGTCGAGATACTTTGACAGCAAGAAGCAACAACTTCACACGAAAGCCTGTTTGTTCGGAGGGTTTTATCCTGTTGTGCATGGCCGTCTCCAAACGTTCGTCATATAAACCCAGTAATAACAGCAAACCCCCTAATTGCTCTGACGAACGATGGGCAGGGTTTGAAGAGGGACATGATCTTGTTCAGTTGCTACACCCTGATGGCCGAGTAGCTCTGAGTGCTCCACACCCCCAAGAGATCACCACATTTTGGTCGCTGCTGAAAGGACTTCTAGAAATAGCTTCTCGTTAGTAAAAAACGTTCCCAAGCTTTGGATGCAGGCTGTGTGTGTGATTTCATTATCCCTCCATTACTCAGGGTAAACGCAATGCTTACGACGCAGCGATGGCAGGGCTACGCAGCCAGATTTGGCTCCGCAAAGCCA
>JAHREE010137473.1:0-16797 GCA_033628505.1 Tringa tobata | reverse complement strand
GTTGAGGGCCCTACTTGTTTGAGCTCCAGTGTTCCAGTGAACCCCCGTGCACAGTGAGGGGCCTGGCTGTTTGGGCTCTGATGAGGCCCAGTAAGGAGCCTGGTTGTTTGAGCCCTGGTGAGCTCTGGTGCCTGCTGAGGAGTCCTGTGTGTTGGGCCCCAGTGCTCATTGAGGGGCCCGGTTGTTTGAGCTCCGGTGTTTGGTGAACCCCCCTGGTATCTTGGGTCCCAGTGAGTCCCAGTACACAGTAAGGGGCCTAGCTGGTTGAGCTCTGATGAGCCCCAGGCCCAGTAAGGAGTCTGGTTGTTTGACTCCTGGTGCCCGGTGAAGGATCTTGCTCTAGTTGGGTCCTGGTGAGCTGCTATGTTTAGTAAGGAGCCCACTTGGTTGGGTTCTGCTGTCTGGTGAAGGCTTTCTGTTGGGTCCTGGTCAGCCCCATTGCCTGGTGAAGGATCTTGGTCTATTGGGCCCTGGTGAGCTCCAGGCCTGGTGAGGAGCCTGGCTAATTGAGCCCCAGTGTCCAGGGAAGGGCCTAGTTGTTTGAGTCCTGGTTCCCAGTGACGACCCTATTGTGCCCTGATGAGCCTGGTGAAGGCCCCCAGTTGCTTTCTCCCTGGTGAGCTCCAGCCCTGGTGATGGATGTGGTTGCTTTGGCCCCTGTGCCCAGTGGAGACCCTCAGTCTGCTGGGTCCTGGTGAGCCCCGGTGCCTAGTAAGGAGCTTGCTTGGTTTGGCCCTGGTTTTCGGTGAAGGCCCCTGGCTGGTTGGGTCCTAGTGAGCCCCAGTGCCTGGTGAGGAGCTCAGTGAGGTCACATTTGGTGCCCAGTAAGGATGCTGGTTCGTTGAGCCCTGAGAAGCCCTGGTGTGGTGCCTGGTTGGTTGAGCTTTGACAAACCCTATTGTCTTGTGGCAGCCATTGAGGCGTCATCCAGCAGAGTCCCAGGGTGGCTCTCCCTGCCCAGCCCCACCATGCCAGGCCAGAGACCATCAAGGGTCCATCAGGCACTGTTGGTGCTGGTGGCCACCCTGGGCTGGCTGCTGGCCCTGCAGTTGTTGCTTGACCTGCGGGCACTGGGGCTGCTCTGCGGGGTGCTGGCAGCACTGGGTGGCTGGTTGGGCCCCCGTGCCTTTAGCCCCCCTGGCCGGCGGCTGAGGCTGGAGCGCTTCGTTAGCTCCTTGCAGCCCCCGCCTCGTTGCCCGGCGGCCGAGGAGCGGCTGGAGAGGGAGATCGCCGGCACCGTTCACAAAGTGGTGCGGGACTTTGTGGCCTCCTGGTACCGCACTGTCAGCAGTGAGCCAGCCTTCGAGGCCGAGGTGGAGAAGGCCATGATGGGCCTGGCCACCGAGCTGAGGCGGCGGATGGGGCGAGTGGACCGCCAAGCCCTGGCTCGCCGCCTCCTCCTCCTCTGCGGCCATCACTTGCAGAGCTACCTGCAGGCCCTTGAGGCCCTGAGGGGTGACCTGCAGGGTGACCGGACCCTGTGGCAGGAGTACAGCCGGCTGGCAGGGCCTCACCCTGCCCTCCGTAGCCCGGCAGCTGAGGTGGGCTATGCCCGGGCTGCTGTGGAGACGCTGTTGCGGGCGCTGGTGCCCTGGCCTCACCTGGAGACGCGGACAGGACGCTTTGTGGTGGTGGAGCTGGTGGCCTGTAACGTGCTGCTGCCGGCCATCAAGAAGATGGCTGACCCTGACTGGATCAACTTGCTTCTCATTGGGGTTTTCTCTAAGAAGCCCCGGGCTGAAGAGCCTCCCTCTGCATCCCCAGTGCCTGATTCTTTGCCCTTCACAGTACAACCTGACGCTGCCCCTGCTGGGCTGCCCCCTTCCCCAAGGGCCATGGAGGTGCCCAGGCGAGAGGCAGGGGCTGCTGGTGAGGAGGGAGAGGACGCGACAAGCGAGCTGTGCCGTACAGAGGAGCCTTTCCTCCACACGCGAGCCCTGGGCAACCTCTTTCCCTGTGAGGTTTTGGAGCTGGAGTCCCCTGTGCCCGATGCCGGCCAGGACACGGACCTGCTGGCACCATCGCCTGCAGGGGAGTTCCTCGATGAACCTCTCCAGGACACCTCCACTGTGCTAGAGGGACTGGCCACTTCAGAGGATGGTGGGGGGGACCTGGAGGAGGGTGTTACCACCAGCTCGGATGCTGGCCCACTTCCCACCTCTGCTCTTGCTCTGAGCTCCTGCCCTGACATCCAGATCGACCCAGCAATTGAGAAGGAAGAGGAAGGCCTAGCTGTTCCCAAAAGGTCCTCTTCACAGAGGCCTTCCAGCTTGGGGAAAGATCTGGGGGCAGCAGAGGGCCCACCACAAAGTCCCCCAGATGCGGGCCAGGCTCTGCCCTTGCTCTCGTCCTCCCCAACTGCTTCCATCAGCACCTTCAGCTTTGAGCCGCTCAGCAGCCCCGATGGGCCAGTTGTCATCCAGAACCTGCGGATAACTGGGACCATCACTGCCCGAGAGCACAGCGGGACTGGCTTCCACCCCTACACCCTCTACACCGTCAAGGTAAAGGCTGCCCCGGCGGTCATCCCTTTTCCAGTGTCCCTGCCCTGGCAGGGGAGCATGGGCTGGTGTCTGGAGATGAGAATTTGGGCTCTGAGTAGCTGGACAACAAATTTCCTCTGGCACTGGGGGAATATCAGACACAGTGGCTTTTCCAGGGGTCATTTGGGTGTGGAACAGGGGTTCCCAGTCATGGCCAAGGGTTGTGTGGGGCTGGTTGAGTCTTTTGTATCTTGCTTTCACCATTTCCTTTATCGTGAGGGATTCACATCCTGTGCAGCCTCTATTCCTCAGGAAGGGTCAGTCTGAGGAGTCCGGATGGGACCTCCATGGGGTTTGGGGACTGTGGGATCAACAGGGGTCACAGCGTATTGGGATTGTTTTGGGGTCTGTAAGGATTATTGACTGTTGCTTCCTCCTCAGTATGAGACAGCCCTGGAGGGTGAGGCCGCGGGCAGCCTTCAGCAAATGGCTTACCACACCGTCAACCGCCGCTACCGGGAGTTCCTCAACCTCCAGACCAGACTGGAGGAGAAACCAGAGCTCCGCAAGTTCCTGAAAAGTCAGTTTCTGCATTAGTTTCCAGAGAAGTATCCTTCTTCCTCTCACCCCAGTCAATCCTCCTCTTCTCTGTATCCTATCCTGCTGTGCAGCTCTGGATGCATATAAGAAAGTAGAGTAATATGTGTTGAATGTAAGCTGTTTTTAAAAAAACCCTTGTTTCTTCTAATGCTACTTAGGTCTAAAACTTCATTGAATTTAGCACATTTGTATTTAATCCTTTGGTTTTGACAGATCTGGGAGTTTGGCTGGAAAACTGCTTTGTTGGGAATTTTTGGGCTCTTTGAGTGATGTAGAGTCCTTATGCTAAATTGTTGTTCTTCCTTCTTTTAACTTCAAAGACACAGATGATACAAAATCAGCAGAATGCAAGTTCTGCATGGATTTAAGCTCTGATTGAGCCACCCTTGTTTGAGGGGTGGATTATCTTGGGCTGATGCTGTACAGCGTGTAGTGGGAGTCTAAACCATGAGAGCATTAAGATTTTAAAACAGCTTTTCCAGTTTTCACCAGTTTTCTCATGGGTTTGTCTCCTTTGTAGATATCAAAGGCCCAAAGAAACTCTTCCCTGATCTCCCATTTGGAAACATGGACAGCGATAAAGTGGAAGCCAGAAAAAGTCTGCTGGAATCTTTCTTGAAGGTGAGGTCCTTGCTCGTGTGCTCCTGTGAGCTAGAAAGCAGTGCTCGGGACAGCTTTACGTGATCAAGGTGGGAAGTTGACTCAAAAAAGACCTGGAGCTACATCTTTCCTTGCAGCAATTGTGTGCAGTCCCAGAGATTGCAAACAGTGAGGAGGTGCAGGAGTTCCTCGCCCTGAACACCGACGCCAGGATCGCGTTCGTTAAGAAGCCCTTCGTTGTCTCCAGGATAGACAAGGTAGACAATTGGGAAACTGGTTTTCTTAACCACTTAAAACTGCATCTAGACAAGCCTTTTGGCCTTCAATGTCTACTGCTTTCTGGCAGTAGTAGCCCAAAACTCGAATGCTCTTTGTGCTCCGGGCTCAGCTTGCCCAGAAAGCCATAAAGCTAGGAAAAGTCAGAGCCCATCTCAAAGAACTTGGGATTTATAATAGAAGATAGAGTGCAAGTCTGAAAACTCTTAACTTGTATTAAAGGAATAGTAATTTATTCAATAATTGAAGGCGCTGCTGGCTTTTGCAGATTGTTGTCAACGCCATCGTGGACACTTTGAAGACAGCATTCCCCAGGTCGGAGCCCCAGAGCCCCACGGAGGATCTCAGCGAGTCTGAAGTGGATGGGAAGTCTCAGACGGATGGGAAGAAGGCTAACAAGTAAGGGCTCCTCCAGTTTCCTCTCTGCCTCATCCAGCTTCCCCTCTGCATTATGCAGAACATGGACTCCATGCCTAAGCTGACTCCATCCCTCCTGGAGGATTGTTTTTTAACCTTAAACATATGCATGGCCTATATATGTAGTGAGTCACTGCAAAATACAGCTATGACTTGTCTACCTGAAGGTTTAATCTCTTGCTCATGTGTTTAACACAATCATACAGAGTCACAGAATGGTTTGGGTTGGAAGGGACCTTAAAGATCATCAAGTTCCAGCCCCCCTGCCCTGGGCAGGGACCCTTCCCACCAGACCAGGCTGCTCAAAGCCTCATTGAAGCCTCATATGTCACCTTGCCCAGAAAACGTTTGCGTATTTATTTAGAAATAGTATCTAAGGTCATTGCCTGTTGCTCACCAAGTGTTTATTTGATGTTGCTGGCAGTGACGAGCCCTGTTGTGCTCATTGGTGATTCTTCTCTTTCAGAAAGGGAGAAGGCACGAATATGGCCTTTTTTTCCAGAAAAGTGATGTTTTGCTAGAAAAAGCTGCTTTGGACAAAAAGACAAACCAAAAAAGTACAAGTTTTGAAGCATCTTGGCTGAAAAGGACATTCCTTAATGATAAACAGGCTCTTTTACAATTTGTCACACAATCCCAAACGCCCTTTCCTATCCTCCTTTTTGTGTGTTCGTGTTTATAATTGGATTTCACAATCCTCCTGAGTGTGTTTCATCTCTGAGGCTTTTCTGAACACTTTCCTGTGCATGTGAGCTTATACGTGACATCCCTGCCAAAGAAGGTGTGTGTGTGTGTGTGTGGTGGATGTTGGAAAGCCTCGGCTGGGAGCGTGTGTAGTTAAAAAAAAAAAGCATTTTAAAGCTTTTGTTGCATGGTTTTACTGCCACCTCTCAATTATCCTGGGGGCAGATGCTTTTTTGAACCACTTTAGGTCTCATCAAACTTCTTAGCTCGGACAAGATGCTGGACAAAGATACCTGGTCCTGGTCCTTGGCTGAGACTGGGAAACTCATCGCTCACACCTTGCGGTGAAAATCCTGACCATGCAATATCTTTTTCTCTTCAGGTCCAGGCTGAGGTTCTCATCCAGTAAAATTGCTCCAGTGCTGAGTGTGAGCGAAGCCCATGACAGGATCTTGTACTCTGTCAGGGAAGGCACTGCTGTAAGTTCAGATCCCTCTTGCAATCTCTTCCTGATCCTCATCACTGCCCTGTTTGGGTGCTGGCCTGGAATAATCCATGTGCCTGAGGGTTGTGGCTACTTCAGCCTTGTTCCTGCATGCCAGGCCTTTGCAGAAAGGCAACAAGCAGCCCTAGTTGTGCTGTGGGCTACAGAAAGGTGCAAACCAGGTGGTGGGAGGCTGTCTAGGTAGTGGAGAACTCCTATATCTTTAACTTTGGCTGTGTGCAGCTCACCCCTGTGATACACTGCTACTTTTATAGGTCTCTGGCACCCTGTCGCTGGCTGCTATGGAGTCCTTCATCCAGAAGCAGGAGAAGCTGCTGGAGACTGTCCCCAGCAAAGCTCCCGAAGGAGAGGGAGGCAGAGAAGTGAAGGGAAGCTCCATGCAAGAAGATATGGACAGGCTGGGCATGTCAGAGCAGGGGACACATCCAGACACAGACTCTGGTGAGCTCAGCCCCTCTGTTACTGCTTCACCATGTCTCCCTTGGTACTCCAACAGCTCCAACATCTGCAGGCTCAGGTTGAAAGGCCTTCAGTGTGAGGACCTGGCCTCCTGCCTTTTGCACCTTGATTAAAAGGAAGGCAAACCAAGTTTTTCCAGCCCTGTTTGGTGATTTCTCTGGGTTTTATGGTTATCGAAAGCAAATTGGGTCTTAGCTCAGTTGTGTCACTGTAGATCTTCACCTTGATTTACTCAGCATAGTTGCTGCGCAAATAAGTTTAAGGACATGCTTCTTAAACTGCAAATGTTAAAAGATCGAGCTCTTAGAAACTGGAAAATGACCAAATTGCAATTTCTTGATAGTCTCGTTAGCCTTGATGTGTCCATAGAAAGGATTTTTTTGAGGTTTCGATAGGTTTGGTGGGAATAGCAAATACGTAATCCCAGTTCAAGGAATGATGTTCCCTTTCTGATTAGAGGTCCATCCTCTGAAGCTCAGGGGTGCTATGGCCTCTCGGAGTGGTTACATGACTATCCTGAACACGAGCAAAAAATATGTTTTCTAATCTTTTTCTTGGAATAGTTGCGCTGTATCAGCTGGAACTTCCCAAAAACTTCACTCCAGTGGTTCGAATTTGGCAAGCTCTGCCTGAAAGCATGTGCCTGTGACAGGATGGGTCTGGTATTCTGAAACCCAGCCTGTGCTACCAGCTTTGCCTATAATCTTTAAACACGGCCCTTGCTCTGGAGCTTTGGGGGAGCAGGACTGGAATCGGAGGCCAGCGCTCTGGGTAGAGCACAAGAGATACCGACAGGCCAAATGAGCTGAACTCTAAAGGAAATTTGACGTAAATGATGTCAAATGCCTGCAGGTCTGTGCTGCTTCAGAGCTGAGACAGGGCAGGCTGGTCTGGCAGGGCGAGGGGAATGAATGTCTGGGGAGCGGCTGGTTATGAAGGCAAGTGGTTTTCATATCTGCTCACTGGGTGACTTCTCGGAAGAGTTTGGCTGGCAGCTCTCCGAGGAAGGGGACTTGGATGCTACAGGAATAAACAGAGCTTGTCAATGATGCTTTTTGTATGGGGTTATAGTGAAATTAAACAGCCTGCTCCGTTTTCTCGTGTGGGGAAGTCAAGTCTTGGAGGGCAAAGCAAATGAGGAGTAACTTGTGTGTGTCTTTTCCAAATGAAATAGCCTGGAGTTAATTAATCCAGATTGTATGCAGCAGGGAGAGGAAGAAGAGAGAAGGAGACGTGCCGAATCCCTCTCTTCTTTATCTCTAGCAGTAAATGGCGTGGGAATAGTCTCATTGGCTCTCTATAGGCAGAGAGTGGTTGAAAGATGAGGCATTGGGGAAGGTTAGAGCAGGGGAGGCTGCAGTACAGGGGCTTGATCTGCCAAAGGAGCCAACGCAGTCACTTCAGGTTTGTGCTCTGGCCTAGGAGAAGTTCTTTCAGACAGGTTTGTGCTATATAATAAGCTTGTTCTGCATAAAATGCTTTGGGGCCAAGCAGCATAAAAGTAATTCTCTAGCAAGTAGAACGTGTTTACCCTGTAGGCTTTGACATCCTCCTGAGGATCTGAGGGAGGTTTTGCAGTCCCACGTGTGTGTCACCAGGGATGTGTGGGCATTTTTGTTTTAACTGACGTGTCTGGTTTATCCAGATGTGGTTCATCCCTCTTCCTGCGGAGACTTGGACCTGCCACACGATGGCAGCCTGTAGACACCATCCAGGGTCTTGAGCCTGGAAAACTGCACCTTAGAAGAGTGGGAAGCATTGGTGAAACCTAGGAAAATAGTCCTGGCTACAGTCACTGCCTTCTTTCTCACCTGTTTTGGGCACACTGTGATCCCCAATATGGTTTGATAATCCCTCGGTGTAATTGAGAAGGAGCGGAGCACTCAGAGCAGCCATGTTCTGGTCTGGTTTTCCCCTTGGTAGGGAGGTTGGGGCTGCTTGGATGAAAGTGGAAATGAAAGAGAGATCAGGGCAGCAGGTGGGAAGGCAGGCTCCCCATTCTAGCTGTGCCACAGCAGGTAATCTGCATGTGGCACAAGGTGCTAGGCTGGGTACGAGAACCTCAGGGAGGCTGTTGGGGAAAAGAGTGAGTTTCAGATGATGTTTCCACCAGGTTTGCTTAGGTACTGAGTTGGCTTCTTCATCTGACCCTCTTCTTCCTCCTGACAGACTCTGAGACAGCTTTGGCTGACCTGGCCCTGGATGTGCTCCGTCTGTTGCTGGTGGATCACTGGAGCTGGCTGTGCACGGAGAACATCCAGAAGGTTTTCCACCTGCTCTTCGGGACCCTCATTCAAAGGTAAGGCCTCAGCAACCAACCTCGCAGCTCTGGGAGGTGGCATTGCCTTTGGACTTTGTCTAAAACTGCAGATAAATTCTTTCTGTTGCATCAAACAACAAGGTTCTGTAAAGATGTTGCATGTGTGTGGAGTAAACATCTTGGAGAGCTGTAGTAGGACTTGTTTTCCCCGTGGGCAGCATCCTGTCCTTGAACAACCATGGAAAGGAAGGGACCAGCCCTGGGAATGAGAGGCTTCTTGCATCATAAAAGGGAAAGAATGCCCAGCTCCTTGTCCTGGAGACAGGGAGAGACTGGCCTCCTGGTCTCTCTGCCCAGGAGCTCAGCTTCTTTCTGCAAAAGGAGAATAAACAGGCACAGGGAATGGGGACTTGTCACGTAACAGCTGGAAGTGCAGCTTCCCAGGACCTTTGCTCTCGCTGTTGCGTCCCTCTCTGCTCCGTGGTGGGCTGGTAGTGCCTGTGCCTTGGGCAGTGACCTACAGATGTGTTAGGGAAAGACTTCCTTTCCAGCTGGTATGTACTGGCCAAGCTTTTCTGAGGCCAGTGCCTCTGTGTGGTAAGGCATCAGACCAAGACACACAAACAGAGTGTTTCTGTTTTCTTGTGTAGGTCAGTGACTATCTCTAGCTGAGGATGTGGTCCTTTGGAGTAGAAGGAAAGCCTTACCAGAACCGCTTGCCCCAGCTCTGGAGGTTGGATGAGGCTTTGAGCAACCTGGTCTAGTGGGAGGTGTCCCTTCCCATGGCAGGGGGGTTGGAAGGAGGGGATCTTTAAGGTATAGGATTCTATGACTTTGGCCAGGGGGAACCTTGGAGCACTGCTTTTCCCACTCCTGCACCTTTTCTTCTCTCTCAGGCATTCGAAGCTGGTGTCAGAATGTGCAGGGCAGCACATTGTAAGCAAACTGGTAATTTAAGCTGCCCTCAGCAGAGGTTGCCGAAGCGCTTTGAGGTCAGGTCATTGCTCTCATGTCTGTTTCCTTGGGTGGGAGGAGGTGGGTGTTGCTCCCGTTGCTCCAAAATGGGTTCTGGTCTCTTGGGGAATGAGCTGGAACCCAATCCTTGGGTGTAAGCACGGAGGTATGAGAGCTTGAATAGGCACGTCATCACCTCCTAATAAGCAGTGTCCCGGTCATCCGGGGAGCCTGCAGCCCTGACACGTGGCATTGGTATTTTCCACTAGAGAAGCTGTCACACACACAGCACATGCTTTGCTCAGGAAGGTGGAGGAGCTCCACAAGTTGTGGAGGCTGAATGTGTTTGTAGCTGCTGTGTTTGGATGGGTCTGGGTGAACTGCAGTGTGCTGAGGGCAGACCTTTGGCTGAAGGTGCTGGTGGGAAGTCCTGTGACTCCTTGATGTCATGATCATGATCAGGACAAGGTGCAAATGCACCCATTGGAGCTAACCCTGCTCTTCTGTCTGTGTCCATGCTGGCTCTGCTCTTGTTCTGGGACAACCTGGGGTCCGCAGGTCTGGTGTGAAGGGGATGGGAAGGAGTTGCACATTGAGAACTGACCCATTGCTGGGAGGATGGTGTTGCTCATGGTTTGCTGCAGGCAGCATTTGACTCCTCTCTTTCTGCTCCTGTAGCCACCACACCATTCCAGGTGGTCACAATTTAGTCCCCTGAAAGGGAAGAGTGTTAGGGTAGAGGTTCTACTACCTTAAATCAAGGGTAGGCAGGTTCTTGGTGATCCTGGAAGCCCACATGAAGGGCTGGGGCTTAGCAGGATACTTCAGTGGATGCAGGAACTGCCCTGAGAGCAGTCAGTGTCTGCCTGTCCTTCAAGCTGTGGTCTGGTATGAGAGAAGAATTGGGAATGGGGGTGACTCCATGCTGGTTTGCCATAGCACCCTGTCCCTGTGCCACACAGAAGGGTGGGCATTGCTGTCCTGAGCAGATCAAGGAGTCTCTAGCTCAGACCTGCTGCCAGCTGTGTGCATTTGCTGGCATTTGTCTTCCATTTAAGTATTTGCAACTTGATCGTTGCTCAGCCAGACCTGGCACAGCCCTGGCACTGCCTTTCTGGCTGGCACTGCCTCCGGGTACCATTTCCAGGTGGAAAAAATATCAGAAGCTGTTCTGGGAGCCTGTGCTATTCAAGGCATCATTGCTCCCACCTCTGAGAACAGGCAGACGAACACGGGGCAGCGGGTGGGCACACACCCTGTCTCTAACTGTTCCCGGTCACAAGGTGTGAGTAGGAATCATCCCTCCACGAGATGAGGTCCTTCTTGGTTCCTGTCAGTGGCTGGGTTAGGTGGTGGGTGGTGGAAAGGTGTCCTCCTCCTCCTTTAGGAGGTGTCCTCCTCTTTTAGGAGGTTAAAAAAGGTATGTTTTGGATGCTAAGAGGGTGGTTGCTGCTAGATTCATACTCCTTAACCCAGCTTGTCTTTGGTGAGGAGTGTGCTCCTTCCACAGCCTTCTCTGCACTGAGTTTGCCTCAGGCCAGAACAGAAGAATCCAACAGAAACCCACCGAGAACAAGGTCCAGGTTCTCCAGAGAGCCAACCCCCCTCTCCTTTGGGGGCTTTCTCCCTTGGTGCCCACAGCCTCCTGTGTGGTGACATGGAGTGATTGCTGTGACCGCGCTCACGATGGGACATCCCTACCCTGCTCCATTGGCCCTTCTCTGCCTGGAGCATCCCACCACGCTCCTCTTTCCCCTCTCAGCAGCTGAAATAGCTGGAGCCGGGTGCTATCCATCTCCCCTGACTGTCACTTTAATGGGGAGAGGAAGGCTCTATGACCGAAAAAGGTATTGTTAAGTAAAAGGGAAGGCCGTGTGTGTGAGATCTCAGCCCCATTATGTAAGAGGGAGTGAGCCTTTTTTGGAGCCGAAAGGAGAAGGCGGAGGGAGGCTTTTGGGGACAACCCTGGGGCCCAGGATTGCTTCCAGCAGGCTCTCTGTGTGCTGGGTCCCTGCCTGTAAACAGACCCAGCTCCTCACCCCTCCTCTGTCCAGCTCTCGCTTCCCTCCCACCGGCTGGAAACGCGGATCTCTCCCTTCCGTGGGGAGGCTGCAACAGGGACCTGTTTGTGAAGGGGAGTGGATGGGGCTATTCTGGGCTCTGGGGGGTGTTTGGTGGAAGAGCTACAAAGCATTTTGAGAATCCATGTGCTTTTTAGAGCCCCGTGAGTCAAAGCAGTGTTAAAAATACATGGTGAGCATGCAAATCGAGCCATGGCGGTGACCCCCATGCCCTGCCATCAGTCCATCCATCCCTGCTGGCATGATGGTCACTAGGTCAGTGCCACGACAAGCTGGGGGCAGCCGTGGGTGACAGCCACCAGGTACCAGCTCACCATGTCCTTCAGCTGCTTCTGGGGTTCTCCCAGGTCCACCTCTGTTCCCCCTTCTGTAGGAGAGCTCTGGGATCCCAGGGATGGACCTGGGAGGGTTTTAGGTGCAGATCCAAGTCTGTATGTTGTTTCCTAACCCCTTCCCGTGCATCACAAGAGAAAGCTGGAGCAGTGCAAAGCACTGAGCAGAGGGAGGGTGTCACGGCACATCCCAGCTGTCTGCACCCTGAAACCTGAGTGATGCTGGGATGTAGAGACCCTGCCGGGGCTCGGAAGTGCTTGTGTGTATTTAAGGGAGCACGTGGACCTACGCAGGCAGCTTTGATGGTGTCGTGTTCCACCGAGCACGAGTTAAAAAAAAATATGCAAAGCATCCTGTCTTACCCAGGATCTCGATGCCATTTGGCTTGCTGCTTGCTTCGGGTCACTCTGCTCCTCCAGGCTTTGTCCCTCGTCCCTTCATTCCTCAGCGAAGTGGGTGGGTTTGGGGAGATGATGTTTCTTCCCCAAAGGATGGAGAGATAGAGATGCATTGAGACTGATTTCAGATGACCATCAGGCTTTTATGAGTGGTTTTATTGCAAGTTCTTCTACCTCTAGTTCCCTTTGTGAGGAGACCCAGGGGTCTGGCTAGCTTTGGTTTGTCCTCCTTGTAGGATTTTCTCTCTTAGACTGGTTCTCCTAAGGTTTCAGCCACTGCTGAACAAGCATGGGAAAGGAAAGTCCATCTGAGCCCAAATCCACCCCCAAGCTGAGTCCTGGGGCATGGTCTGGCTCTTGGGTGCTGCGGTGAGGGACACTGAGCCCTGGGGTGGGAGCAGAGGAGAGAAAGGGCACTTGGGCTGTGCACAGGAGAGGTTTTGAATATCTACATTAAAATGGGGTGTAGCAGCAAGGGGTGATCTTGGATTTGAGGTGCTGGATCTTGCGAAGCACTGCTGGGGCTCAAGAGCTGGGCAAGGCCACGGAGGACCGTAGTCTTCATCCTTTCAGCGGTGGGTCTGGAGCATCTGAATTCTTGGTGCAGCCTAGGTTTTCGGTAGGGGGTTCATCCAAAGGGTGCTGCAGCTTGCTCTGGTGGCATGTCTCCTGTCCCTCCTTCGGGAGGGATGTGGCATGGGGCCTGACCATCACTGCCCTTGCCTTTTCGCTGCCCTCTTGGCTTTGGGGCTCTGCTGGAGCCTGTGGGTGTCAGGCCGGGTGTTGTGGGCACTTGTGCAACCTCAGTGGTGTGAGTCAAGGAGCTCATAGCTTCAGGGAGTTGCTTGCTGGGTGTTTTTTTTTCCCCCCTGGTTTTTCTCCTCTTTATTCCTTGATCTCTGTGCCAGCAGAACTGGCAAAAACAAAGACCCTTGGCAGCCTCCTCGATCCTCTTAACTTGAAAGTGCCACCGGCGTGTAGTGTTGCCTGACCCTCTTAAATGTCCCTGAGTAAACCTGCCTGCTGGGGCAGCCAAGCACCTGTGGGCCTGGCCGTGCTGGGAACACGCTGCCCATGGGCAAGCAATTCTGCTCAGCCCTGGCCATCTGGGGCCATGTCCCATAGCCAAAATGGTGAGCCAGACCTCACCTTGGTGCTGGGAGTCAGCGCAAAGCTGGGGTGTATGTGTGTCACCCGGGGTAGGATGTGGTTGTGGGTGGACAGGCAGTGGCTGTGGAGCCTCCCCGTTGCCTCCCTGCGTTCTCTGAAAAAGATATTAAAACTGAGGGTTGGCTCGTGCTCTTGGGGCACCACAAGCCAGGAAGGTTGATGTAAAGCTGTTCCCAGGGTAGCTGTTCCCACTTGTCCTTTGGCTTTGTAGCTGGTGCGTACCTTATCACACCTGGCTTGGACATCACCACAGAGTTTTGCTGCCAATATCAGGATGTCAGTGCAGCTGGAGCAACTAAATCCACTCCATGTTCTGGCTTCTGACCTGGGGGAGTCAATTTGGGGCACGTTTAGTTAAAGGACCTTTGAAATCACACATGGAGGGGATGTGCTGGCAGGCTCAGGTACGTGGCAGCAAAGGTCCTGCCTCTCCCCCGGTGGTGCAAGTGTGTAACCCAGCCTGAAAACCAGCACGGGAGTGTGTATGGGGGGAACCAACCTTCTGGCATCTTCCTCCTCATCTCTGGATTTGGCTGTTTCTAGTGTAGAAATCACAGGCCTGTGGTATGTCAGCAAAAGTGATCTTCAGGCCTGTGTGTGTCTCCGTGTGTGTATGTAAAGTAAATAAAAATCAACTTGGAAACAGGCCTCGATTCAGTTGTCTCCAAGCACCTGGAAATTTTGGACCCGGCTTTGAATCTCTGTCCCAAACAAAATTACTTTTTTTTTTTTCCCCTCTTCTAGAAGCAGCATTCTTCCAAAAACAGCCGCTAGAATGAAGCAAGCATTCTGTGCTTTGATAACAATTGCAACATTATTTTAACTGCATCTCTTTTTTTTCCTTTTGACTTCATTTCAGCAATTAAATCCATGCCAACTTTTTTCCCAGACTTAAAAAAAAAAAGAAAAAACTTCCTATTTCAAATAGAAGAGACAAAGAAGAAAAGGACAGAGAGAAGAATGTCTCCTTGTTGGTGTTAGTTTGCCCTGGCTTGGGAAGGGTTAATGGTGTTTTTATGTATTTTGATTTTTCAAGTGGGCTAATGAAGCAATCTGCTCAGAGCAGGTCCTGGCTGAGACAGCCTGGCCTCTCCCTGGGGCACCGCTGAGAGCTTAATTGGCTCAATAAATACTTGATGAAGATGTTATCGAAAGCTGGGATGCTTTGTTAAAAATCAAGGGGGTTTGGGGACAATTTTTTTCAAGTCATGTAGCTTTCCTACCCCCTTTCTGAGCCCCATGATGTTGCAGGGAGAACATCTGTAAGAAGCAGAGCAGCCGGGTTAATTTGAAGATTTCCTTTTGCAGCAGGTGTGTTTTGGGGGGAGCAGCACAGAGCAGTGCCCCAAATCCCAATGCCGAGGTGTGGTTTCGTGCCTACAGACAGGAGGGGATGATCAGTTTTTCCTCTTTTCTGCCTCACGGTAAAAAATACCTACTTCTCACAGAGCTTCTGCCACCTCCACGTCTCAACACCTGTGTCAAACAGGCTGAGAAATCCCATTTCCCTGCTCTGGCAAGGTTTTGGCGTGGGTAAGTGTAATTAAGGCACATGGGATGCAAACACTCCTGGTGTATACTCCTTGCAACATGATTTTATTTTATTTTTTCTCTTGAATTCTCTTGATGCAGCTGCCCTCAGAGCTTGGGAGGTGTGAGGCTGGCAAGACACTCTGTTCAAGGGGAAGGCACTTGGCCACGGGGCTGCTGCTTTGCTGGTCAAACACTTCATTACCATGTGCTCGGGCAGGGGTACAGGACGTATTGTTCACAGCATATACAATTGTAAACTTTTTATAGGGCAGCAGGAGAGGAACACTTCCAGTAAGGCGAGAAGGATAGTTTACTTTTTGCGTGTGTGTCTTTGGCCAGAAGTTTAAAAGGACTCAGGATGCTTCATATTCTTTGCTTTATGGAGGTGTTGGTTTTTGTGTTTTTTTTTTTTTTTCCTTTTGCTTTTCTTTCCTGTTTCCTTCCTCTGCGAAGGGATTACTGATGGCCTGGACACGTGTGGGTTTGCTTTGGAGTCGAGCATTGCCAGCACGTGTTCCTGCTGACGGAGAAGATGGACTTGGGCTCAAGTAGCAGGTGCTAAAAGCCCAGCCTGGGGGCAAAAAAAAAAGCTCTCAACTTGTGGGTGTTTGGTTTTTATTTCCATTCTTCTATCTGTGCCCACTGCAGCTGTTTCTCCAGTTTTACAGCCTTTGCTGAGAAATGTTTTACGGTCAAACCATTGAAATGTTGCTCTTTCTCAGCCCTTGAGCTAAAGATATTCTGGAGGTGCAATTTGGGGGACAAGTACTGTGAAGGGAGGGATGGTCTCATGATTTAAGTACCAGCCTTTCTTGATTTCCTAAGAATCAGATGCTTGAGTGCCTTATGCTTTTCCAGATGTTGTGTTTTCCTTAAATCCTTTTCACTGCCTTGGTCTCACGGGCCTTTTTGGAGCTTCTGGTTAGCGGTGCCGTGTTAAGTGACCTCAGGGAAATGGAGGCCTTGTTCTGGGGTGGAAAGTAGTAGATGTTGAGCTGGACCTGCTACTGTTGTGCACAGATCTTGTGTATTTATAGAGCTGTTGGTATTTATACACCTGAAGCATGCTAGTAGAGGCTTTCTAATCTTTTGTCATCTTCCTAACATGGCTTTCAGTTTGTTTGTCTAAGTCCTCAGAAGCCCCAGTTTGGGGGCATCGCAATTGCTGTTGCTTCAGATGTTAATTGCAATCAGCATATTTAATTCAACCATTCCTCGGCTCAAGTGAATTTACTTCTTCCCTTAAACTTGCTAGATGAGAAAAGCAGAGGTTCACCAGCTTCTAGCAACTGTTTGTAAATTTGGAGAGTACAGTATCTTCTTATCCATTCCTGCTCCATCTTTATTTTCCAGACTAAGCAAATCCAACCTTTACTTGCTGAGCTTTCGCTTTGCAGATCAACTTTCTTGGGTAGTCTCCACTTAAGCAAGTGCATCCAGCTCTCAGGAGACAGGTAAAGCCAAGTCTGTATGCTGTGTTTTGCCTGTTCATAGAATCACAGAATGGTTTGGGTGGGAAGGGACCATAAAGACCATCCAGTTCCACCCCCCTGCCCTGGGCAGGGACACCTCCCACCACACCAGGTTGCTCCAAGCCCCCTCCAACCTGCCCTTCAACCCCTCCAGGGATGGGGCAGCCACAGCTTCTCTGGGCAACCTGGGCCAGGCTCTCACCACCCTCCCAGCAAAGAAGTTCTTCTCCACATCTCATCTCCATCTCCCCTCTTGCAGTGTCCAACCCTTCCCCCTCCTCCTAGGGCTCCACTCCCTGATCCAGAGTCCCTCCCCATCTCTCCTGGAGCCCCTTGAGGGACTGGAAGGGGCTTTGAGGTCTCCCTGGAGCCTTCTCCAGGCTGAACCCCCCAGACACACCTCTCTCAGCTTGTCCTCCCAGCAGAGGGGCTCCAGCCCTTGCAGCAGCTCTGTGGCCTCCTCTGGTTCATGTCCTGACTCTTAGTCTGTCTTTACCATATTCTGCTCTGTCTTAGCAGCCCTTACTGCTTGTAGGTGCCAGAGGAGGGCCAAGGTATGTACCCCCTGGGCC
>JAHREE010137469.1:0-14090 GCA_033628505.1 Tringa tobata | reverse complement strand
TCCCTGACCCCACCTTTGGGAGCATCCCTGACCCTACTTGTGGGAGCTTCCCTGACCCCACCTTTGCAGCTCATTTCTCTTCTCATGCTCGGGTGATTCCTTCTAAAAGCCGAGGGCTTTGTGTTTCATAATTGCTGTAAAGATTGCGTAGTGGGAAAACGATTGTAAAGCCAGTCTTGAGGCGGCGCTGATCTCTCGGCCCGAGGTGGTGGGACGGGCTGGGTGACGGCGGATGTCTCCCTTCTTTTCCAGGTGCCTCAACGAACCACTTCCATATCCCCTGCTCTGGCGAGGAAGAACTCCCCGGGCAACGGCAGCGCCCTGGGGCCCCGGCTGGGCTCCCAGCCCATTCGGGCAAGGTAGGGACACTGGGAGGGGGGACGGATGGGAGCGATGCCAGCGTGCTACAAACTCCTCCGGGCATCACCCAGCTGGGGAGCCCCAACGTGGGCTGGGGTTTAGCCCTGCTCTTGCCAACGGGTGACAAGAGGAGGTTTGCAGTGCTTCTCCAGTCGCTGGGATGAACTGGGTTTTGCATTCATCGGTGTTTTGTACCAGCAGCAAAAGCCGTGAGGGCTTGGATCCCTGGAGGATTTGCTCCCTGGGCATTGCAGGGTTTGCAGGTGGATGCTGCGTCTGCTGCTGTGGGGTCAAACAGGAATTTGGACTTTCCCTTCAGTGGGATTAGGTTCTGGGTCTCCCAGCATCGCCTCTTATGCATAAGGGGATCCATATAAGCCAGTGGAGAGGTCTCAGTGATCCATACCATACATTTACTGTGCACTGGAGCAGCTTTTCACAGATAATGAGTGAGGAATGTGCTGGGGGACAGACACTGATGCAGCTTGGTGAGATCTTCCTTAGATGTAGATCTGGGATTCGGTTCCTTTTTGGCTTAACGACTAGGGCCGTTAGCTTGGCCAGGTCCAGCTCTCCGGCACAGCGGTGTGCGGGGCACGCTCCTATCACCCCGAGGAAGGATGCTGTCCTCATCTCTGCCGTGTCAGAGCTGTCCCCGAGCATGTTTAAAACGAGCAGGGGACATGATGGGCTCTGATCAGAGCCGGATGGAAGAAGCCTGGCTTAGTCATGGGAGAGCTTGTCTCTGGCTTGCCAAGCATCGTAGGCAGATCCAGACCTCAGACAGGCAAATCTCAGGGTAAAAAATACGCGTTCCACGTAGCCTTGCGTGATGGGGGGCTTTGCTTGCTTCTTCCTTGCCTTGTCTTTTCAGGGTGAGGTCAAAAGGCAAACGCTAGGATGTTCGTAGCCCTGTGCTGCCACCAGTTCCCATCACACACCTTCCTTTCCCATCACACACCTTCCTTTCCAGCTCAGTGCCCCAGCCATGCATCAGCAAACTCACGCACGGCAGCTCGGGGTAGCTGGGGCAGGGGTTGCAGGAGGTGGAGGAATCTTTTTTTTCTTGTTGGTTTTTGTTTGGTTTTGTTTTTGTTTTTTTTTTTTAAATTAGACAAAAACCATTCATAGCATGGTCGATTCCTCATTATTGCTCAAGGCTGGAGCATTTTGAAGCCTTGAAAAAGCTGTCCATTTAATTAGCTCTTGCTTGAAGGACAGTTTTAAGATGCAGAGGGGTATTGGGCTGCACGCTCCTCCTAAGTGGTAGTATTGAAAGTAAAAAGGATAATGGGAGTCTGTGGGATTGGAGTTGAAGGTTGCCCAGTGTTTCCTTCAGCCTTTCAATCCCAGTCCTGGTCGGTACAGGTAAATAGATTAGTGTTATTTTATTCAAATAGATTTCGTGAATCAATTTAGCTAGGGACACGTCAGCTGTACAGCAAGAGCTGGAGGCCTTCAGTCTAATGAAAAACTGGAAACGATTAGGACGTTGCCATGTCCATTAAACTAAATATTCAGTGAAATAGTTTCAAATTTCATTTCTCTCACAATAATGTAGCGTTTCTCCAGTTTTCCTTTTTAACCACCTCTCCTGTTGGCACTTGATTCCTCCCATGCATAAATATAAATATTATTAAAGTATGCTTTTTTTTTGTTGTTTGTTTGTCCCCCTGCGGTAACAAAGGAGGGGGATATTTCCTTGCACACAGAAGGTCACCATCTCGCTCTCATCATTTTAATACCCACCTGTGTCCGTGCAAGACAGCAGTAGGCAGGGAATTTATGCAATATCCACCATAGGCAGTGTCCAAACCATTCTGCCAACAACCCCGTTGTAGCAGCAGGCTTTTGCACCGTTCTGGTCACACCGTGTCCACACCTCACACTTGGTGTGCGCAGCCTCCGCTTGCAGTTAAAAGGTGCCATAGGTGGCTCTATTACCCCATCGTTTTTACATATACACAAAAGTCCTAATTGGGCTCCATGGGAGCAGCTTTCTCTACCTTTTTGACAGGACTTCAAATAATAAGATCGTTCAACAGAAATACAGGAGAAAACCAAATTGCATAAGTCTGCGTGAACATGTCTTCTGATGTCATTTCAGTGCCAAATAAGAATTAATTTCCTAAAGGCATCTTGATACCCAGAGAGATATTAGTCACTCTTTGTGCATCAAGGACGCTTTTTTTTCTAGATTTATGTACATTCATGAGGGTGAAAGAACGAGAAGTGGATGTCTGGTGCAAGTTTGCAGTGAAGCCATGAGAACTGGGAAGTGGGAATAAGAGGTGGAAGTGGTCTGCAGCCTTGCTGCGAACTTGAGATCCTTTCTTCACTGAAATATTTCTTCCTCTCTCTAACAGCAATTTGCAAATTCCTGCTCTTATGATGAATATTGGTGGTTAGTTCAGATAACTCCAGCACTGGACATCTGCAGGCTGAAGGGGGGTTCTGAGCAAAGAATAATTTTAATTTTTGCCGAATTCGGCAAAATAAGAGTAGAAAGCTTCTCTGGCCAATTTTTCGTTGTGGTTGTCATCCACCTCCATAGGTTGAGTGCCTAATTCTACATAGTCCCTCAGTGGGGCTTGGAGGTTTAATAGCTTCAGAAGAAAAGACCTCAGCCCTGTTTTCTCCAGCAGAGGAGGTATCTCCCCACCTTCCAGCTGTCCCTGTTGGGGTGGGGTGGATCTGAAGGTTCGGAGACGTGTGTGACACCGGCTGATGGTGCCCCTCTGTTTTGTGCTCCCACAGCAACCCGGACCTGAGGAGGACAGAGCCCATCGTGGAGAGCCCACTGCAGAGGACCAGCAGTGGTAGCTCCTCCAGCTCCAGCACTCCCAGCTCCCAGCCCAGCTCCCAGGGAGGGTCCCAGCCTGGCTCCCAGGCTGGCTCCAGTGAGCGCAACAGAGTCAGAGGTGAGGTTTTTCAAAAGGTCCTTCAGCACCAGGCGTGCTTTATGAGGCTTGTTTGATAAGCAGGAAGGGCAAGGGGTCTGCAATCTCATATATTCTTTACTTTGAGGATGTTCTTGACCGTGAGGGTGGTGAGACCCTGGCCCAGGTTGCCCAGAGAAGCTGTGGATGCCCCATCCCTGGAGGGGTTCAAGGCCAGGCTGGATGGGGCTTTGAGCAACCAGGTCTGGTGGGAGGTGTCCCTGCCCAGGGCAGAGGATTGGAACTGGATGGTCTTGAAGGTCCCTTCCAACCCAAAACGTTTTATAAGTCTGTATGGTTTTTTAAAAAAAAATTTAAAATCAAAGGATTCATATTTCTGATGTACTTCTGTGACCAGCTGGCCTCCTCGCAGAGTTAAACTGAGGCTCCCTTTTGCCTGGATGCTGATGTGGGATGTCCCCAGCAGCATGTGCTACTCCCACACTCCACCACAGCATCCCAGGGCCAAGTGACTTACAGAAAAGGAGATGGGGCTTATGCTGTAGGGTTAAAAAAATAAAGAATACCAGCTTCCTACCTTCATTGACCCAAGCTCACTTCTTCTGTGATGGTACTTTGGGTGGGCATCTCTTTTTTTCTGGGGTTTTTTGGTTGGGTTGTGGTTTTTTTTATGAGCTTCATCTTTGTGCAAAGCCTGAGATGGGAGCAGAGGAGTGAATTAGCCCGTAATAAGCTTTCTCTAAAATGCTTTCACTGGGAGGCTGTGTTTACACTGGGTTTATGTTCCTACCTGAATTGTCTCCTCTCATCTCAGAGCCACTCTTGAAGATATTCCCTTCCCCTGTTTAATCACAGCAGTGATGCTGAAGCACATACAGCCCCTACATCTGCATTTCTGGCACAGCCCCACGGCATAAATCCCCAGGGCTGAAGCGCATTAAAACAAATGCTGCCTCCATGCTTTGAATTTTTTATGGCTTGGCCCTGAGATGGCGTGTCTGTTGTTGGAACCATCACTTCTCTAAGGTAGTCAATAAAAGGACTTCGTCGCCGGTTGTCCTTTCTGGTTTGGTTTTATTTTTACTGATGAGGAAGCCTGTGACAAATAACGTCCTAGCAATGTCAGGCGCTGCAGAGCTTTTTAATTTATCGCCTGCCCTGCTTTTTTTCAGAGTGAATTTGTTCCTTTAGTAGAAAAAAGGGCAGTAACAGAATCACAGAATGATATGGGGTTGGAAGGGACCTCTGGAGATCATCCAGTCCAACCCCCCTGCCAAAGCAGGTCCACCCAGAGCAGGTTGCACAGGAACGTGTCCAGGCGGGATTTGAATGTCTCCAGAGAAGGAGACTCCACCACCTCTCTGGGCAGCCTGTTCCAGGGCTCTGCCACCCTCACAGGAAAGAAGTTCCTCTTCATGTTTAGATGGAACTTCTTATGTTCAAGTTTGTGCCTGTTTCCTCTTCTCCTGTCCCTGGGCACCACTGAAAAAAGACTGGCCCCATCCTCTTGACACCCACCCTGTAAGTATTTATAGGTGTTGATCAGATCCTCCCTCAGCCTTCTCTTCTCCAGACTAAAAGGACCCAATTCCCTCAGCCTCTCCTCGTAAGGGAGATGCTCCAGGCCCCTCATCATCTTTGTAGCCCTGTAACACTGCGAGGGGGCTGTCTGTGGAGGCTGGGTTGGATTATGGCTTCTGTCATTCTATGGAGGGATGCACCAAGTGGAGAGGAGCAGGAGGATTTTTTGAGGCAACGGGCGCAAAATGGAGTGTAACGTTATTAGTTGGACAAAAATTGACCTATTTACAGGGCATCCTGTCCTTGGACCTTGGGATGCCCTTGTCTGCTTTCACCACTGTCTTCCCGCGCTCGATGGGCAAATAGCTGGGGAAGGGGCTGGCTGACACAAGCAGGAGGAGGACCAAGCTCCCCCAGCCCCATGCCCACCTTTTCGGGGTGACGGGGTGCAGGGGTGGCTTTCGGCAGCCTTTTAACTCCCACTCTCTCTCCCTTTGCCTCTCGCCCAGGGAACGCCAAGCCCGAAGGGTCCCCTGTGCTGTCCCACGAGCCCGCCAAGGTAAAGCAGGAGGACAACAGGGACGTGACGCGGCCCAGCCGACCCGCTGTGAGTCTTGCAGTACTTCCCGCGGGAACGTTGCCAGCTTGGCCCTCTTCCCCTTGGGTGCAGTAGCACAACCCTCCCCCCAAAAAAAAAAGAGGCTGGTACCTGTCGCTCCTCCAGCGGAGAGCCTGGAAAGCGGCGGTAGGGCCGGAGAGCCCGCGGGAGATCCGAAGGCTTTAAAGAGAGTGCATGAGTTTCTTAGCAGGAGCCCAAGTCTAGGGGAAAGCACTTAAGGCTGTGCTTCCACGGGAAGCAGGTGCTTAAGGGCTTTGCTAGCTTGGGCGCAGTGGTTGCCCGTGGCACATTGTTGTGTTCCGTGCTGCATGTCCTGGTCCCCCCCTGGCCCCCCGGCCCCGGCAGAAGCCTGGGGGAGGGATGCTCTGCTCAGGGAGGCTGGGCGACCGGCCCCCGACAGCCTTGGCAGCTTAACACCAAGCCCGGTGGCGGTCTCCGTACGCTCCCCGTTCGATTACTCTGAGCAAAATCTCATCCGAAGTTGTTTCCTCCTGGTTTAATGCTGTTGACTTCTGTGTTTTGAAACCGCCGAGTCGGCCTAATGACAAAATGAATTTCCACTGCTTCTCTCTTTTTAATGTGTAATAATGTTTTGTTGATGTTGTTTCTTTTCTCTACACTCCACAGCGTTGAGCTAACAATTCTAATTTTATTTCTAACCTGCTTGCCCTTCCTCTGGCTTTTTCCTGTCCCGATCTGTTTCCTCTGATGATGATTATTCTTCCTTTACCCACAGAGCTATAAGAAAGCTATAGATGAGGTTAGTGATATCTTTTCTCAGTGGGTCATGCCTATGCGAGGTTGACTAGTTAGCGCTTAATGTCGAAGCGGGTTTTTTTGGTTGGTTTTGGTTTGGTTTTTTTTTTTCCCTTGGTGCTGGCGTTGAAAAATAAAGGTGGCGATGCAATCTTGGGATGCGATCCCCGGTGGCGTTGCAGTGCGGGGAGGGGGAGGCACTGCCCTGGGCTTAGCCCGAAACCTCTTGCTGGCCACACCACTTGCACGGAGGCCGTTGGCAAGCGGCATCCCCTTCCTCGTGCTGTCGCCGTTGGGCGGGTTGGAAAAGAGAATTGAGCCAGAACGGAGGTTTCTGGTGCTGGTGGAGGTGGTCCGGGCAACCTGCACCGCTCGCCCACATTCTGCTCTCAGCTACAGCCCCCGGGTCCCTCCCCACTCTCCCACTGATTTCAGTGGGGCCGTCGAGCGCCGCTTGAAATGTATTTTTAAGCCTAATTTGAAGGAAGGTGCTTGGCAAATAGAGGAGAAACAGGGCGGTGGAACGCAGCGGGTTATTCATTCTCAGGGACCAGACCATCAGCTGTAAAGCCAGAGTCAGTGGAGCTGTCTTGGATGTTGGTGGGCAATGCTAATCTTCACCCAGCCTCTTAAAAAAAATAAAATAAATAAATCACAGTCCTGAATTACACCTTTGTAGGTGTAATTAATAGTAATAATCACCCTATGATAATAATAATCATCACCATATGATAATATTTTAAATGCGTGCGCATCTGGTGATGGTGAATATTTAAATGTTCATGGGAGGAGACCAAACATTCCTGATTTAGCATTTAACTCCCCTCACACACGTTGCTGCACACACCCTGTCCATGCTGGTGGCTGCGGGGCTGTAATGGAAAGCAGCAGTGTCAGCAGCCTCTCCCACAGCCTTCTTCCTCTGAAAATTGAAGACAGGAGAGAAGGAAGATGTGCTGGTTAGTTAACTTCTTCTCTTGGATAGGACACGAGCAATGTGTTTTGTTTAATGGGGTGCTTTGTTAAGTAAAAAGCACATAAATCAGTGTCTAAATAGAGGCAGCGCGTGTGCCTAAATTCAAGTTCAATTTTGGGAAACCGATCTGACTTGATTCCAGCAAATATTAAATCTAAAGAAGTCTTTGTAATTAAAAGCAATTAGAGAGCACTGATACTGGTAACTTATGTATTATGTCACCCTCAGTAATAACATTTCAAGCACATGTGGAACTACAGAGCACTTTCTTTCTAGCTGTCAGATTGTTTTTGGTCCAAGAGCAACTCAGCGAAGCCGTTTAATCCTACAAAGTGCTCATTACTCAGAGAAAATGATAACATCAAAGAATTAACCATCCCGAGGCAAAGCTTTAACTAGGAAATAGGAGTTATCTGATGGTGTTGTCTGGGAATATTATTGCTGTTATAACTTCCAAATTAGTTATTAAAAACTAATTAAGTTGATTTTTAAAATACTTGGGTATCTTCTAGCGAGAACCAAAGCAAGCTGATAGGGAGGGAGGGTGCCTGGAAGCACGGGAGAAGTGGAAGGTGTGAAAAATAAGTTAATTTTCACAGTCCATCGCTGTGATAGAGGAGGGTTTGGTGCCAGTCCTGCGCTGCAGGAAGTTCAGCTGCAATTTTTAGACAAGGGTCTCAAAGGCCTTTGTAAAGTCGAGAAGGCTCTAATCCAACTCAAAGGCAAGTGCTCAAAAAAGAGCATGTTTTTCACCCGAAGTGGAAAGCGTCGTTAAGCTGTTCCAATTTTCAGTGATTCTTCTGTAGGGGAAGAAACAATCGTATCACAGAAGCTGCTGCAGCGCTAATTAAAATAATTAGATGTCGTGACTGCAGATTTGACTGTATTTCAATCCCAAACATGTTGGCATTGAAAATAAACTCTTGAAATACCACATTCTCTTTTAAATCATGATGAAGAGCCTGTCTTTAAAGGTACAGAGAGCGTTTGGAGAGGGATATAAAATACCCATCACAGGTGCCTGCTGTGAAGCAGGGATGGATCCTTTTTTTTCTTTACAAAAACAAAAAAAAAGCTTTTTTTTTGGTATACTAATACTTACAGGTGTGATGGGAAGCTCTCTGATGTTCATGGGAGTCCCCCTGCTGTGTCAGAGGCCGGGCAGGGCAGACCTGGGAGCAGAATGTGGGGCTGGCCACCGGTGGGAGCCCGCCGGGAGGTGTGGGTCAGCAGTCACCAAAGTACAAATTGCTTGCAAAATACTCCTGCTTCATGGTTTAAAAAAAAAAAAAAAAATATAAAAACAACTGGGTTTGCATCTCAGCCGTAGAAGTTTTTCCATCGGTTCCTTCACCTGTCGACGGGATAGATTTTTTTTTTTTTTAGAGGTCCCTTTGCAACCGTAATTAATATTGCCGTAGTCGCCCTGCTGGAACGGTAAACTGGAAATGCAGTAAATGAGAGTATGGCCGTAAGACAATTGTGGAATTTAGTCTTTTTCAATGAGTTTCTTTCTCCCTAATCCTTTATCTCTGACCGAATGCACTGATGCCTACCTCGGTCACTAATATAGGGAGAAATGGTAAGACTGACAATTGCGATGCTTTGTTCGTCATGTGCATGTCTTGTGCAACAGAGTTCTCTAACCCATTCTAATTCGAGCTCTCATGCTTTTCTGCCCTACTGCTTCCCCCTGCATTGCTATAAAAGCATGTAAGATAACAAAAAGTCTCTTTTCTACACGGTGCCTGCCATGTTCCTTGTTTTGAAATAGCAGTGTCTATTTTATATGACTGTCGGGTCTGAGACCTCATCAAAGTCATGGTAAACTGAAAAATTATTACTAGGCTTTGGGACTGCTCCTGTCTTTTTTCTTGTTTCGAGGCTTTTTTTTTCTTTGCCCTTAGCTTGTAGGCTGCCACATTTCACATGAAGTGCTTAATGGGTCCCGCTGAGGGAATTTTTTTTTTTCTTTCATATTATTATTTTTTTCTTTTTGATCGTGTGGCTGACTCAGAGCTGTGACTCCAAAGTCTGGCTGAGCTGGGCGCTTCTCCTCGTGCTCCTCACCGCCTCTCGGCAGCCGCCCCACAGCGGAGACTCACCACGGAAGCAGCTCTCGACGTGGGGATTGCACCACTCCATGGGAGATGCTGGTCATTGCTTCCTTCCCAAATGCATTTATTACAGAATAAATACCATTACGGGGTCTCTTTGAGAAGTTTGAAAGAAGAGAAAACCCTGCAGGAGAAATTCTCCGAGCCAATCTTTGAAACGATGTTGTTTTCCAGTTTACTATGATGGTGACTGAACTTCACCTTTTCCAACAAATATAATTTTGTCGTGTATATACATATAAGTGTGTGTATATATATGCACATACACGTTCCAAACAGAAAAAGAAGAGGTTGGCTATTAATTTTTTCAGTGAGCGTAAATCAGTTTTGTTTTGTTTAATAAATGCTACATGCTACAAACATTGTCTTACGTTCGTCTCATGTTTGTAACGACTCTGTAAAGCTATTTCTCGTTGCTCGTGCCGTTAGCATTGGCTTTTGAAGAGATGTATGTGACGCCCTCCTCGCTTTAAATATAATAGCCATCCTTTTTCCTTGTCTTCTTGCCCCCATCCCCTGTAGGATCTGACGGCCCTAGCCAAAGAGTTGAGGGAGCTGCGCATCGAAGAAACCAATCGCCCCCTGAAGAAGGTGACGGACTACTCCTCCTCCAGCGAGGAGTCGGAAAGCAGCGAGGAGGAGGAGGAGGATGGGGAGAACGAGACGCACGATGGGACCGTGCCTGTCAGCGACATCCCACGGCTTATGTAAGAAGGGGCTTTCTTTTGGTGGGGCCAAACCGTGAAACCGCAGGGTGTCTGCGTCTGGGGGAGCAGTAGCTGTGATATGGGACGTGGCCAAAGCACGTCAGTGGTTGGTGGCTGGCCCTGGGGGCGGCGCCATGGTTGCCAGGGATAATTTGCTCAGAGGGGTCTTTTTCCTGGTCCAAACTAGAGATGCTGAATGGGAAAAAACTGAATTACTGACACTGCACATGCAGCGAACTCTGAGCCGATGGACATGTTCCTGCTGATGAGCAAGGTGGGGTTTTGGCCAGAGTGGACTCACTTGACCTCATCCACATCTTGGTCCTCCACACCGGGTTGGCGTGTTAAAGCTCTGCCTGCTCTTGAGCCAGGTCTTGCCCCGCATCAAGCCATGAAGAAGCAGAGGACTTGGTGACTCTGCCCAGTGCCAACCGGTAGAGCCAGGACTATAATAATCCTGAATCTTTGTCTTTGGTTTTTATCTTTGGCTCAGTCACTGGGCAGGAGGCAACGTTTTGGTGGACTAAAACACTGAAATGGAAAAGTCAGCAGGCGATGCTGTTGCGTCTCCATTAGAGGTCATGGGACACTTGTGCTTTTGAGTATCTGTAGGTGAGGGAGGAGGGCAGCACACCTCCTACACGCACAAAACAGCTGTCACCACGCAGGGTGAGCACATGGAGCATCTACACGGGCTCTCTACCCAGTGCTTTGCAGCATTAGCACTGCAGGGGGGCTTCTGGGGGCTCTCTGGCAGCAGGGTCTGACTCCTGCCCCTTTGAATTGGCAGAGGAGTTGTGGGAAGGCTTTAGGGGCTTATTTGCATCTTAATCAGTTCATTCCCATTCTCCCCACTAAATATAGGTGTAGTGGGCTTCATAGTGGTGGGGCCTGGGAAGCCTTCCAGGGGGTAAGGAAGACCCAGAGGGTCCACGTTAAGCAGAGTGCCAAGACCCTGGGTTGGAGCTTCCTTCCAGCAGAAGAAGAAAAATCGGAGCTCTCGGGATTCCTCGGAGAAAGTCAGGAGAGAGAGGGATGGCCATGAGTATGCAGCAGAAGGATGGGCAGTCATGCGTGCAAGAAGGGTCCCCCGGCTGCTCGCAGAAGAGGATTTTAATCAGGAGTGGTTAATCTGCACTGACATCCTCCCACCAAACACCTTGCCTTTGACACGGCGCTTCTTGGCAGATAAAATTTCTCCCTGAAGGCTTTGCAGCCAGACGTGCCGGACGACAGGCAGGGCGCTGGGATGGATGCCCCAAACCTTCTGCCAGCCCAACGCTGCTTGCTCCGTAAGGTCCTGTCCATGAACGTGCCCCAGAGACCAAACCCTTGGTGTCACAGTGAGGTGGCAGGAGCTATGTCCATGTCTAAGCCTTCACGGGTACCCACAGGCAGAGCTGCACTGCTGTGTGCCTGGGGAAAAAGGAAGTGAATGCTTGGCTTTGCACCCTCATTTCACAAAAGGAACCTTAACTCAAGCTGAGACTAGATGTAGTTGGGAATTCGTCTGCCAAAACTTTATTTTTCCTGTGTTCAGTGGTTTTTTGCATTAGAAACTGAGGCCACAAAAGATCATCTCATCTTCTCCTGCACCTTCCAAGTGATCTTTTTATAACTCATTTTCAGACCTCCCTGAGCGCTGGGCTGCTCTTCATTCCAGCTCTGTCCATGTGTCTCCTGCTGCAGGATAAGGTCATCCATCACTTTGTGTCCCAGTGGATAGGAGGGACCGTCCATCACTTTGTGTCCCAGTGGATAGGAGGGACCGTTTACTCCTTCCACCTCCGTAGATAACCTTTTCTCCATCTGAAGACTATGGTGACTCCCTTCGGCTCCCTCTCCTCTGGGCTGTGCACGCCAGCGCTTCCCCACGTCCAGGGATTTTTTGCAGGGTGGCACAGAAAATGCATGCCCATGAAATTTGGGACCTCAGGGCTGCCGCAGCCATTCTTTCGCTCACCGTATGGTCTCAAAATTAACACAAAAAATCCTTTGTCTCTGCTTTCTTATTTCTAAACCTGGAATAATTGTGTTATTTTTCCATCCTTTGGCGGTGTTGAAGAGCTAATGGTAGGAAGGCGCGAGCTCCTCGGGTGAAAGGTGCCACAGAAGTGTGGCACGCTGTTACTTGGGGTGATGCCCATCCAGTTGCAGGTTTGGTACGATGCAGGTGAGGACCCATCATCGAGTTGGTCCCACTTTGGGGTCCCCCAGGGCTCACATCTCGCATTAGAGCAGCAACCCCCTTGATTAATGCAGCCTTGCTTTGGCTTTTCAGGCTACCAGGGCCAGCCTCTGGGCATTGCCGAGTAGGTGTGCGTGGGGATGACGTGTTGAAGAGTAAATTAATTCATATTAATGGAAAGCTAAACGGTCTGTATGGCGTTTAAATGCCAACTAGGAGGATTCATCAGCAACATCTTCATAACACCATCGGTGTTTTCCAGTGCACAAGGCTGGGTGATCCAGAGGTGCTTCGTCATTTGCTTTTGGGTTCATTTGAATTCTTTTTAAGCAGCTGGTCTGCTAAGAAGGTAGTAATAAAATAACGGTGGCTGCTCACCACCTGCGACGCCCGCTCTCAGGCAGTCCTAAAATTTAATGCGTTTGAGAATAAATTCCAGCCTCTCTCTTGATATAGGGGCACAGAAATAAAGTCAAGGCGAAATCATGGGTTTGGGCTACGTTTCCACCTGGAAAACAGCAGAGAAAGACAGGAGGCAACTTGTCCTCTTGCCAGCACCTTCTCCAAAACCCATCCCCTCCCTTGTGGGCTCTTGTCATCGGATGCTCTGATGCACTACTTCCTTCTCAGGGCTTGAGACGGGGAATAAAGGGAGTGAATTATTACTTTTTTTATACTTTCTCAAGTAGAAAAAAAGATGTAAGGTAGAGCAGGACTCCAAACCCTCATTACCTGTTCATCAGTGCTTCTCTCAGGGCACCTTGGGATGAGAAAGGCCCTTCTCTTTTGTCTCTGCACTCTGTGGATAGTGCAACAACCTGGTCTTGTATTTTTGACAACCTAAATAATTTCCCTGTGCTTTTAGATGGATGTATTTTCTACTGTTTTTTGCTGTGAGATACAAAGCCTTACCCTTATTGAAATAATACTGTACTAGAGGACTTTTCATCTAACTTAGCATAAGAAATTTCTGTTTTTAATGCATCAATGCTTTCCTGTTCTGTCCTCAGACCAACAGGAATTCCTGGAAGCAATGAGCCGTACAACATGGGAATGGTGACAACCCACGGGCTGGAGACTTCCCATGCAGATACGTTTAGCAATATTTCAAGGGAAGGGACTTTAATGGTGAGGGAGGTAAGTTGCAAAACAAATATTTCCATGGAGCATCTTCAGGAGGTTTTGCCCATGTAAGCACAAAAACTGACAGTGCTGTGTGTCCGGAACACAAAATGAGGGAGTAAATTGTGCTCGTTAGCGCTCTCGTAATACAATTTACACTCGGAGCAAATGTGACAAGTGCAAATGTTTCTCAGAACTACAAACAGCAGTGAATAGTAATGCCCAGGGCACGGCGGGGAGGATGCTCCTACAAACGATGCTGCCGAAATCCCACAAGAGCTCCAGGCAGCAGAAATTATCTCCAATTTACAGCATTTCGTTAACACGCTTGGAACCTGGCCCAAAGTTTTCCCCTTTTCTTCCCAACCTTTGCCGCCGTGTAACCGTCAGAGATGTGTTTGTAGAGCATTATGGAGGCTTTTCCAGGGGCTGGTTGTGCTCGGGGAGGTCCAAATCCCTATCCAGCCATCCTGCACTCACCCTGGGCATCCCACCCGGATGCGATCCCCCATCCCCAGCTCCGGCATCGCGGAGGTAAGGCTGCGGTGGGAGCAATCCCGCTGGATGGTGCTGCAGGAGTGAGGCAGAAGGCAGCTGTGGAAGATCTTCCCCCATTGTTTCTGGGTTTCCCAGTTGCTGGAACACACTGGGGATGCTGCTGGAAACGCAGATGGGTCGTGGGTCTCCTGGTGGCCCTGGCAGTCAGTAAAACAGGGGAGTCACTCTCCTGCCGGCTTGTAAAGGAGGTGGATGGGAGAGGAGAAGGAGGGAGAGGAGTTTGGAGTCAACAGTCATAAAGCAGGAATGTTTAGATCACATGCAAA
>JAHREE010137453.1:0-10471 GCA_033628505.1 Tringa tobata | reverse complement strand
TGCTCCTGGTCTGTCCATTGGTGCCACGTGTGTGCTCCGTGCCCACCCGGCAATGCCACGCATGTGCTCCCGGTTTGTCCATCAGTGCCACGCGTGTGCTTCATAACCTCCTAGCGGCGCCACACGTGTGCACCCTGCCTTCCCCACAGTGCCACGCATGTGCTCCATGCCCACCTGGCAGTGCCACATGCCTGCTCCGTGCTGGTTGAGGGCATGGCAGTGGTGCATACTGAGGGCTGCCTGCCTTGTCAGCAGTGGTAGGGATGGCATGAGGATGTAGGAGCAGGAGGTAGGAGCCTGTGGGGACCTGGAAGAGGAATTTGATGTGTTGGGGAGTTGTCTGAGGCTGGTGCTGGAGGTCCAGGGCATGGTGGTGGCAGATCCAGCCTGTGCACAGGCAGCCACGTTGCCACACACCCAGGGCTAGAGGCAGGAGGGCAGGTTTTTGGCTGAAGGGGAGTTTTTGTCACTGCCTCTCACCCCGTGCCAGCCACACTATGCCCATCCATCAGATCCCTGAGGTGGGAATTGAGTGCTGCAGGAGCCAAGCCATGGGTTAGCCATGCCAGAGGGGGGGCAGTGAAAACAGGGGGTGTCTGTGACACAGGAGCATTGAAATTAATTATTAAAATGCGCCGTTGTAAATTATGTTGACCCTTTCTACCCCATTGGATCTCTGGACACCGCTCAAAAAATTCCCAGTCTCATCATCCAGCTTGCACTGGGCCCAATATGATGCTAATGGAGAGGGACTTGGGGAGCACAGAAGTTGTTCCTTGTTCTGGGTTTTCTACCACATAATACAGGACGCTTACAGGAACTTGCTAGTGCACTGCAGTATTTTTGCTGACCACTAAAAATAAGATGGACATCCTTCCAAGCCTCAGTCAGCCATGGAAGTGCAGCTTTCTCAGGGGACTGCTTCAAGGAGCAGTTGGGGATGGAAATGGCAGAAAAGAGAAGGAGATTCTGCACGGTTGGGGCTCAGTGGGCAACTTTGTAGATGAAGTCAGGCTCAGCTCTTAGCTTCCTACAGCATGTGAGCATCCCACCTGCACGGTGTGAAGCAGTGATCAGCTGAACTTGGTGTCCAGAACCAGCTGGCACTGGGGTGGCCATAGGGGTGGGTGGGATTTCCTATGAACAGGTTTTGTAGGAGGTATGGTGGCAGTTGGCTGTCCAGGAGTCCCAGGGAAGCACTCAGGGCTGGAGCCCAGCTGGTTTGTAGATGTTGAGTGAGGAGCAGAGTAAAAGGACACTGCTTTTGCTGAGAGGTTGCTTTAGCCAGGGGTGGTGCTGCCTTCTTCACCATGATCAGACCTTCTGGCTGAGGTGTCACTGAGTTCTCCAAATTCCCCACCTTGAATCCCCCACCTATGGCTTCAAGCTCCAACAGGGTAGGTTTAGACTGAACATTAGGAAAGAATTCTTCACAGAAAGAGTGGTCGGGCATTGGAATAGGCTGCCCAGGGAGGGGGTTGAGTCACCATCCCTGGATGTGTTTAAGAGACGATTAGATGTGGTGCTGAGGGATATGGTGTAGGGGAGGACTTTGTAGAGTAGGGTAGATGGTTGGACTCGATGATCCCAAGGGTCCCTTCCAACCTAGACGATTCTATGATTCTATGATTCTATGAAGTTCAACCACTCAGGAACCGAGGGAAAATGGAATGTCCTCTCACATCACTGTAGGAATGGACAGAATTCTTCTCCTACTTCAGCCCACCTATTTGAAGCTGAGGGAGAAGGTTGCCTGTCCATTGAACCTGGATATTTTCACACGAACTGCACTGATTTGGGTTTTATCACTGCCGTGATGGTCATGATGACCATCCATTAGCTCCATCAATGCAAAGCAGAGTCATAAGCATTAGGTTTTCCTTAAAGATTAATAGACACTCTGCCTTGGCATGAGCAACACTTTGCAGAGTAAGGCGTCAGCTGAAGGGCCTGAGTCTGTCCCAGAAAAGGGGAAGGGACCAGCAGAGGGGGGCTGAGGGAGGAGTGAGGGGCCGTGGTCGGTCTCAGACTCTCTGAGCCTGCTCCCTGCACTTTGTTTGGGTGGACACATACTTGGCTTGGGGTGAGCCAGTTGCTCCAGCCAAATGGTGTAGGAACGGCTGAAGGAAGGGAAGGACTTCAGTGATCTTCTCTCCAGCAGTGACTGTCCTCTGTAGGAAATTGCTGGAAACGGCAGTATTTCCAGTGAATGGCCTTAGTCTGGGGTACAGCACTCACCGGGCTTGACGTCTTTGTTTCCTGGTCCTCTAGCTGTGGAGAGCAACGTCCTGCCAGCCTTTCCTTTGACTGGGTGTCTCCTGTCTTCCACCCGGTTTGGTTTATTAATAGTTGCAGTTAAATCTTTTGTCTGCTCTTTTATGTGAGTAGCTGAATCTGTCTCATCTTTCCTTTAAGAAGGTTTGGGGTCCACCTGGAAAGCATGGACAGTAGTTTCCCCATTTTGAGAAGGCAAGGCCAGTCAAACCAAGAGCTGTTATCCTCTGAAAGAGGATTTTGGGAAGACCACTCACACAGGGGCTGAGTGTCCAGGTCAATATTTTAGGTCCCAATCCAGCACAGATTCAACAAGGGTTTAACTTGGACTGCATGAGCGACCTCATGACATGGTAGATTATAATGCATGATATTGAGGACACTCTTGTCCTTATATATGAGGGGAAAAAAGTGTGTTTGGTGGCACCGGACCTTAAACTGCTGGTTCTGGATGACAGATACTGGGTCATGTAGAGCACAGGGTGTCTGCTGGAGGCTTTTTTATAGATGAACAGGTGGTAACTCCAGGTCCATTGCTATTCATAATATATAGATAAAAATTGTTCTTAGTAACTTCCAACAAATATAAACTAGACATTAGTTCTCTTTGTAGCATATATCAGGTACAGGTGCTCCAGATCCTGGACTATTGTGTTGGCTTGTGATCATTCTTTCACATACACAAAAACAAGGAAATGAGAAATTAATGATACTAATACCTAGAAAATGCTTAATTGGAAATATCAGGGCAGCTTAGCTGAGATGGGAGTTGGATGGGGCTTTGAGAAACCTGTTCTAGTGGGAGGTGTCCCTGTCCCTGGCAGGGGAGTTGGAACTCGGTGATCTTTAAGGTCCCTTCCAGCCCAAACCATTCTATGATTCTATGAAGAGGGAAGGCTGCCCTGCCTCTGTAGCATGGTGAGCATCTGGAGAAGGTACATGATGTGTGTGTAGAGGTCCTTTCTCAAGGGACAAGGGAAAGGGATGATCAGCAGAAGTATGAGTCATCCAGACTGACAAAACCAGATAATTTTTACCCATCTCATGGCTAACCGGTGGAATTTATCGCCACGGAGAGTGTTTGTGTATGCAAGAGGACCTGGTGCCTGTTGGGAGGTACAGATTTAAGAAAGAGAAGGGTGAGGTAAGGTTAAAACTGATGGTCAGGAGTGAGAAAGATGCTTCCTTTGAGGGTATTTCCTTCCCCAGTTTCTCGCTATAGCACTCGGCCCTTCCTTTGAAGTGTGTGATGCTTATCAGGGCAGGGGCAGCACAGCAGTCTGGAGGGACTGATTCAGCTCAGCCATATTCCCGCCTTCCCTGTGTTTCCCACAGCCCTATTCCCACGTTCCGTGTGTTTCCCACAGCCGTGCTGCTCGGCAGTGACAGCAGTTGGTCCTCACCCAGGACACGGGCACGATTCCTCAGCCTCTGCTCCCACCTCCCGCTCCTTCTCCCAGAGCCTGGCTCATGCCTCGGTGGGGCAGGGTGGTGGGAGAGGTGGGACTGGGACCAGTGAGAGGAGTGACCCCCCCCCTCAGGCATGCGGGACGGTGCCAGGGACTCTCCCATCCACCCCGATAGTGGCTGATGGGGGGTGGCAGTGGTGGACACTTCCCGGCCGTCACCTCGGACACCCCCAGGGTTACGTTTAGAGCTTACGTGGGAAAGTGAGAACTGGAAAGTACCCTTCTCCTGGAAGCTGTTTTAAATGCAGTTTATCAGCTGGAAATAAGGGCAGCCAAATACTATGTAAAAAGTTGTGTACAGCAGCAAATGCCCCCACAGATCCCAGCTGGAGAAGGCGCCATCTCCAGCAACACTGGTTTTGTTGGTCAACGTTTGGATTTATACTTGAATAGGACCCAAACTGGAACCATTTACCAAATACCCCTGAGTGCTGCTGGGTGGGATCAGAGAGGCTGGCAGAGGGGCGGGTAGGGGGAACTGAACACATCAGTGGATGTAGCCCGATAGCCAGTGAGCTCAGGAGTTAATAACCATCACTTCTGCTGGGAGCTGGGAGTGCTTCCTTGGGAAAGGATAGAGAAATGTTGAGGTACTTATGGGATCACTGCGGATGAGGGTTTGGTTCTCGTAACTTCAGTCGTTCAAAGCTGGACGGCCAGTGTTACCTGGGTGTCTCGACTGCCTCTACAGTCAGTGCACGATGATGAACACCTTCAGAAACCATCCATCCCGGGGCTCTAAACGCTTACCGTGGAGTGAGATGAATCGCTCGCTGGAGCTGCCTTATTCTTTCCATCAAACACAAAGGGAGCCCGTGTGTCTCACACAGTCTGTGTCTGAGACTACCTGAGGCTGGATGGGAGACCTATGATCCAGCAATGGACAACTGCGATCCATCAATGAGACAGCTGTGATCCACCAACCGGAGAGCTGTGATCCGTCAAAGGGACAACCGTGATCCATCAGTGGAACAGCTGTGATCCACCGATGGGATGCAGTCAAGAAAAAGGGGAACAATCCCAAGTTGTCTCAGGAGAGTCATTTCGAGAGAGGTACAGAGAAGTATAAAGGTTCTGGTGAAGTTCCAGGCAGCTGTCTGGTTCTGGTTAGCCATATTGAGGGAATTTACCCTGAAACGAGTGCAGAGAGAGTTTCCTGGATTGTTCAGGAGAAGGGAGGGTGTCTTACAGAAGTGACTCGGTTCACTGATCTCAGCAAAACGAATGCCGGGAGAGGAGAAACACGGAGCAAGCCACGGTACCACCTTGAGATAAGAGGGAGTAGGAATAAACAGACTATGTATAAACCCCCACTCGAAATGAGGAGATGCTGACCAAGCATCAGAGCTGTCAGTCTCTTTGGGAGCGATCTCAGAGGAGAACTGGGGAGAGAACCCGGCTGCTGCGAAAACAGAGCTTGGTCAGGTTATGAATGACATGGCACAGTGTGGCTGCCTCTCGCAGCGGGCAACTGGGCATCATTTAAGGTCCTTTCGGGTCCCTGTCCCCAAAGTGAGAAATCAGTTTTAATTCTCCCATAGTTTTTGCTAACTCTGAACCTAAACGGTGAGATTTTTCCGAGTAGAATTATTCTTGACTTTAATCAAAACCTAATTTAGATCCAGGTCAGATAATAAGTCAAAGCAGCGAAGGGTAGTCAGCAAAGAGTGTGAATTCCTTCTGGAGGCTATAGGATTTCTGTCCGTGTCACGGCACCAAAACATTGTTTGGTGTGGCTTTTGCTGGGGAGAGGCCTGGGACTGACACGAGTGGAGGAGCTGGAGTTACAAATTGAATGGGCATTTGGAAATATGGGCACATGGAAATAATAGAATTTTTCCCCACCTTGTTATTCTGTCTCCAGCGTGGCTTCAGAGGGGAATCGAGCCACGTGGATGTTCAACTGATGTTCTTGGCGGGGAGAACCTCCCCCCCGCCCCCCTCCGAAGATGCTCGGTAGCCTGAGTGCTGCGGTGAGGACCGAAATACCCACCAGCTGCCAGGGCTGTGTGGGAGCCCGGGACAGGAACAGCCAGGGAGCTGCAGATCAGGACTGAGCTACATTTCCAGAGCTGCGTGGGGAAGTCTGATGGCACCTGCCCACATCCTCTGTGACTGCACATGATGCCACGTCTCCCTCAGCTTCAAGATCAGCAAATTTACCCTTCTCTGCTTTTTTTTTTTTTTTTTTTTCCTTTGGGAGAAAGAAGGAAAAACCCAACTGGGAGACCAGAGATTTCCAGGAGAGGCTGTGCTAACGCGGTACAAGCTGTCACCAGGCGAGCCTTGAGGAGACGGGATGCCCTCTGCAAGCTGGAGCTCTCATTGTCTGTGTGGCAGAGGGCAAGAAGGGAAGTCGTATGAACCAAAAATAGTCTTACAGTTTGGGAAGTGAAACTGTGTTCCTGTGACCTCTCACACTTGTGCTTATGTGCAGGGCAGGGGGTTGTCTTGCTCTGCCAACCGAGGAGGGTTGTCTCCTTTCCTCCAGGTGTAACCTGTCCCTCCAGGCACATCTGCTTGGCCTGTCCTCCCCCTGTCCCATTGTCCTTTGAAGTCCTCACCATGGGTGAGCTCCACTAGCATCTGCAGCTGCAAACATCTGGAAGGGGCTTTCCCATGAGCCTGTTTGCGCTGCCTTGAGGTCAAGGGATTGCTCTGGGTTCTGAGGAATCCCCGCTGCCTCTGCAGAACCTCTGAGCACAGCTGGCATGGGAGGGGAGAGATGAGTCCTGGCCAGGGTGGGCACCTCCCATCCTTTTGCGAGGCGGGGGTCTGGCCTTTAGCTTAAAACATTTACATGCTAGTGCTTTAAGGCATCACTGGCTGGTGGGGAAGGGAGGAGGCAGCAGAGACCTTGTGCCTGGGGAGGGCTGACTGCTCCTCAGGGCTCCCAGGAGAAGCTGGGTTTAAATTTTTGGTGCGCTGGTGGGCACAAACACCCTCGTGATGATATTTCTGGGTGGGATTTAATGGGCTGGGGCTGAATCCTGGAAGCCCGTGCAGCAGCGGGATAATGAAATGTCGGCTGTTTTTCAGTCTGGTTGTATCCCACCTCCTAATACTTTAAACGCTTTGACACAGCTGTTAACTTTGCAGTGGATGCTCATCCGTGTGGCTCATCCGTCCCCTTCCCTGCCCAGCTGGGTGCCCAGTGTGGTCTATGCCGTGGCCGCTGTGTGGGTGCTGCTCGGGGCCCTCCCTGCACGGGTTCCCCGGTGTGATAGGTCTCCAAAGGCTCGTTACCACCAGACCCGGAGAGCCTCGCCTGCAGCATCGCCCCCGGGAGACGCTGCGCGTGAGCAGAGCTCGTTACCGGTAACGGGACGGGAGGCACTGGGGCACTGGGCAGAGCCAGGCCACCAGCCTGCAGGATGTGGCTTCTTTCATTCAACTTTTTTTTTCGTGTCAGACCAGCGGCTGAGGGAGCACTGGGGCAATTTCTCTTGATTTTATTCGGGAGGCGTGTGGCTGGTTTTTTGCCCGACGGCTTAGAATTTTCTCCGGGATGTTGAAGTCTGGTCTGGTCCCAGAATAAAGCGGATTGTGTGGCGGTCCTGGGGCTGAACGGGTTAATTTTTGTGCTTCTCTCCCCAGCTCGCTGCGGACTCTGGCTGGGACAGAACATCTGTCTGTTGCTATGGCTGCAGTACACTTGAAGGGGATGACTGGATAATTATTGCAAACATCCATCCTGCCTGATGTGCTCCCGGACCCTCCCTGCCCAAACGCAGGGGGAGCGGCGCGGCCGCCGCCGTGTTCGGGGCGCAACTTCAGTCACGGGGATCCTACCTAGGGATGGTGCGTTGGCAACACCTTTTCATTTGCATAATTAATGAGGCCGAGGCTGCAGGGCTCCTGGGAAATCCGACGCAGAGCAGCAGCGATGAAATGGCACGGAGGGCTCCAGCCTTCTCCGTGGCTCGTTAGAGCTCTGCTCACTGATAACGCCCCGCTTCGGAGCTACAGGGGAGTTGTTCTCCCATTTCCATTAATTTACCACCCACTTCTATCTGAACAGATTGCTCTGGGCCTGATCCTGCGATACCTCCTGCCAGGCACAGGCCCCAGACCTGTCTGATGATGAGCAGGATCTGGCTGGGGTGGTGCTGGGGCACACACATCCCTCGGGGGGACCCCCATCACCTTCGGGGCCGTCTTCACCGGTCAGGGGCTTTGGAAGCTGCAAGGTCCCTGGGTCGTGGCATGGACCCAGGGCTTCCCCAGCTTCTCCCCCCCTCTGCCTGCTGCTGGCAGCGCTGCCTGGGCTCCCTGCCTGCGCTGCCACCTCCTGCAGCTCCGTGACTTGCTGGGTTGAGCTGTGCACGCTGGTCCCCCCTGCAGTGCCCGGGCACCGTCCTGCGGGTACAGCTGCAGTGCCAGCCCTGTGAGCGGCCGGTGCGTTCCCCCGGTACGGGCACTGCTGGGGAAAGGTGGGCGATTGCTCTGCAGGACGATCACAAAATGATAGAATCACACCGTGGTTAGAGTTGGAAGGGACCTTGAAAATCATTGTCCCTGCCCTGGACACCTCCCACCGGACCAGGTTACTCAAAAACCCCATCCAGCCTGGCCTTAAACCCCTCCAGGGATGGGGCAGCCACAGCTTCTCTGGGCAACCCGGGCCAGTGCCAGTGTCTCACCACCTTCACAGCAAAGAATTTCTTCCTTATACCTAATCTAAATCTCCCTTTTCAGTTTAAAACAGTCCCCCCTCGTCCTATCGCTCCACTCCCCCGTAAAGAGTCCCTCCCCAGCTTTCCTGGAACCCCTTTAGGGACTGGAAGGGGCTCTGAGGTCTCCCTGGAGCCTTCTCTTCTCCAGGCTGAACATCCTGGAGAGGGGCTCACAGGAGAGGGGCTCATCCTGTGCTCATAGGAGAGGGGCTCCAGACCATGACCTCCTGGATGGTCCCTGGTGCACGAGCAGTGCTGGGGACCCCACTGCCAGTCACTGGCTGGTGATTCCCCTGGGATTCCCAGCCTCACCTTGCAGCTGCACGTGCTTTCCCCACGGTGTCCTTCTCTGGGGACGTGGCATGCCCCAACCCCATATCTCCTGGCGATTCCTTCCTCTGCTCCTAGGAGTCAGCCTGCGCCACCAATGCCTGCCCACAACACCCACATCCCCTTTATTCCTGGTGTTGCTGCTGTTCTTTTGCCTACTGGCATTTAACTCTATCCTGGATCTGACCCTGAGGGTGTTATAAAACCCGGATCTGGTCTTGTGGGTTGTTCTTGTTTCAGGCAATTCCAACCTCTGAATTAATAGAACAAAAAAATAATGCAGAAGTTCCCCTTCTGACAAGACAACTTCAATGCATCCGTTGAACTTTTTTTTTTTTTTTTCTCTTTACCAACACGTGGTGGGGTAGGAAGTCTCCAAGGGGAGCTGGGACCACAATGAACACAGACCTCTGCAGCTGCCAGCCAACGAACAGCGTCGCAGCCGGGACCCTCCACCGGGGCCACGTTCCCCCTGCAGAAGTCTAGGTAGGCTGTGCAGGACAAGGCTGCCTCTTGCTTTTCCCGTTGTCTATAACACTGGCAATAAATAATAACACAGAACGTTTTCCTGCAGCACTTCACATCTACAGAGCACCCCGCAAGAACTGGTCGGTGCAGAGCATTTCCAGAGGCTGAGCACCTTGCTGGAGGCTGGTGGCAGGTAGGGACCAGGGCCAGGTCAGTGGGACTCTCCATCAGGCAGAGCTGCCTCTTTAAACAAAGGAGGATGGCAAGGAGAGAAGTGTGGGCTGCTCCGGTCCTGTTTGATCCTTATCATCCCTACATTTTTGTGTATGATTCAATAAACTCCTTTGCTTGCACAACTTACACGATTCTCATCGGCATGACTCAGGTGCAAATGATCCGCTCACATTAGCAAGTGGTAGAGTTTGTAGCCCCATGGCTACAAAACCTTCAAGAGATCCTAATTTTGATTCAGTGGGCCTGGAGGGCAGAGCCAAGTGCTTCCCTCTGAGGCTGTTGCAGAGGGAATGGGGCAAATGAGGGTGGTAGGAAGGTATGCTCCAAGCTGGCTCTGCAAGGGGGGCATGGCTGAGGCTGGAATCTGCTTGCTAAACCTGCAGAAGAACCTGTTAGAGTTTGGGGGGCTCCTGGAGACCGTCTTCCCCCAGGAGCTCATCACATCCAGCCCGAGGAAGCTCTGGGATCTGCTGTCCTGGGTCAGGCCCTGGCCTCAGGCGCCCGGGGTGGACTGAGTGCTTGGGGAAGGTGTGCATCTGCTCCAGGGAGCTGGTTGTAAGGGCGCTCAGCATCTCTGAAATCCCAGCCATTGGGATGGCCAGCTCTGTTTGGAGGTATCTCACTTCTCCGTGTCTGTATTTGGAGGTGACTTGCCTGAAAACACACGGGGCATCTGTGAGCTGCAGGTCTTCAGGAGCGTGTCCAGGTGGGAGGATCATGGTGGGAGGCGGGAAGACGATGCCACTCTATGCTCCCAGGAGGGTCCTGTATCCGTGGTGTCCTGCAGCTGTGGGGAACCTTCTCCTCCAGCCCCAGGTCTGCAGGCGCTTTAGGGGACGAGCTATCTGCAGCTTCTGCTCCTATTTGTAATTCTGGGGGAAGGGTAGGAGGGTGTGCACTGTTTCCTGGCAGTGCCCCAGTGCTGGTCCAGCGGTGACTACTGTGCCCCTGGCCCAGCCTTCCCTTATGGGAAGAAGGGCTCTTGGGGACAGCTTTGGTTTCCATTCTCCCTGAGACTGC
>JAHREE010137451.1:0-17586 GCA_033628505.1 Tringa tobata | reverse complement strand
GGAAGCAGCCCGGGGTTCAGGCCCCACCGTTTTAGCAGCTGGTGGAAAGGTGCTGTCCTCAAGCGTGTGGTGTGGATGGTGCGAACGGTTGGTGTGCTTGTGAGCCGTAGGAGAGTTGGGGGTTTTTGAGGAGTTCTCACCTGCCGGCTGTGCTGGGTGCGCGCGTCGGGGCGGTGCGACCGAGGAAGCACGGGGCTGCCTTTTGTTTTCTTGGCAGGGGAGGTTTTGCTCGCAGGCTTCAGGTTGAAGGTTTCGAGTGGGAAGGGAGGGAGGAAGCCTGCGGGTTCTAGAAGCCGGTGGGGTGATGCGCCGAAGGTGAAACTGCGGTTAAGGGCTTCAAAACCCCAGGGAAGGCTTGGCTAGGGACTTCATGGCTTTCTAATGTTTTCGTTGGTGGGATGTGCCATGAGCAACTTTAACGGATTTTTAACAATATTTTTGGTTTGGTGGGATTTCTGTGCAAACATTGACAGATGGCATGGGTAGCTCATGTATTTTCGTCTCTGTTCCTTCAGTAGTGTCTTGCAAAGCCCTAAATCTTCACAGATCACCTCGCTTTCTGTATGACCTCTTCACTTGATTCCTCTTCTCTGTCTCCTTTTGCAGACCGTGTCCTGGATTAATTCTGTATTCTGTTGTTCCTAGAGCCCCGACTAACGCTCTTCTTCTCTTTTCTGACTCTTTGGTCAGCTCTTTCACTGCTCTTTTGTACAGAATCACTGGAGATAGCCATATGAGTTGATATATATGGGCAGTGAGAAAAAAAATACAGGTGGCAAAGGAGCAGGGAAGGCGAAAAGGGCTATGTATGGGATAGTAAGGAGAGGCAGCATGAGAAGAGGTGGTGAAGATATTGAAATACATGTGGGGGCTTGTCTATAATGTGCTGTGAGGGTCTTCAGGACTGACAAGCTCCAAGGGAGATGGGAGAAAACTGGTTCTGTAGCCAGTCTGGACCTGAGCAGGGGGAAACAGAGGAACTGCATTGCCGACAAAGCCTGGGCAGCCCCTCTCCCCTGAACATCTCTCATTTAAGCTCTCCCTTCCCTTCTGTGCTGCCCCACACAACCCCACCGCTGCAGCCGTGCTACGTCCCCTCTGCCCCCGCCAGCCGAGCTGGCCGTGGTGCAGCTCACCACTGTGCCGGGAAGAGAGACCGAGGGAGCAGAAGCAGGGTTGGGTTTCCAGGGGGTGAAAGACCAGGAGCCTGTACCCTCACAGGGGCAACCCTCAGAGGGAGATCCTCACGCTCTCCTCGCCTTTGTGGTGCAGTCAGGGCTGGCGTGCACCAGCACAGAGATGCAGGTCCCTTGGCTTCCACGCAGAAGGGTGGAAGGTGACATGGACAAGACATCTGCAAGGAGAGATGCTCAAGCGCTGGTGCAGTACCTCAGGGCCCCGGGGCCAGGCTTAGTCCTTTCCTCCTCTACTGCAGAGGCAGACCCGAGGACCCGGGGCTTAGCAGGGCTTAACCGCTTACACACATCCAGCGCTCAGCCGCTTGCTCGTCACACCGTGTGTGCACACACACATGCATATCCCGCTCGTGTCGCTCCCCTGTTACCTTGAAAATCCACCTCCATAATTCCTGCTATCAGGTGGGCAATGCGAGAGGTGGAAGGCTTTTAAACCCACATTGCTAGCAAACCTGACTAGTCGCGTTGGATAAACTCGGCATAACTCAGGTCTGCCACCCAGAGCAGGAGGAATGATTCTTCCATCTGTAAGGACTGGTATTTACAATTACTTAGAAATAAATGTGAAAGAAAATGAGCATCACATAGAAATGAGTAGATACGCTGGAAAACAATGTGTTAACCCCTCTCTGATTTATGCGAGAGCTAGTCTCTAAAATCGGGAGATTAAATTAAATCATGAAAGTTTGATATGGAGGCATTTGATTCCTGGTTTGGCTGCAAATTCCAAACTAGCTTTAACTATGGCCTCAATACTGACATCCTCCCTTTTATTTGATTTAGCACAGCTTATTTTAGCTCGTGTGCACACCAGCTTCCCCTAATATGAATCCCTGCCATAAGAAATCACTGACATCCCTTCAAAATGCAACAGAAAGTGTTTGGTCACCGCTTGAGAGCAGAGAAGGTATTTCAAAGGGAGAACACGACTGAAAATTGGATGTGGAAAAGGAAGGATCTAGTATTTAAACCGGGCTCTGAATTCCCCCCATTACAGAGGCACCAGGAGCGAGATTTGGCCTTTGCTTTGCACTGTCATAGGCACTGCAATTACCCTGCTTATTTTTTTTGTGGTAGAAGCCAGAAGAGGAACTGATCCAAGCTTTCAAGCAACAGGCTATACACTATCAGCATCACAGGGTGGCTGGTTTGTTTATACAGCTCCTAATGGAGGTGATGGATTAGCCACTCTTTTTGCACCATACGGACGCTAAAAATGTGCCTGGCCTCACCTTAAAGGAAGAAACTATATATTTGCCTCCATCTTCAGTGTTTTGAACCACATGGACAGAGCCAGACAAAACACAGGTGTAAGCCAAATTACAGTAATGTAAATATTTATGACAAATCACTGGGGCAACGTTTTTGTTTCTCTTTTGACAATTTAATGTTGCTATAGATCTTAGCCTGTATGGGACAGGTAAGAAGGCTGGCAGAGCTTAGTTAAACATCATTTTAAATGCCAGGTTAAAAAAAAACCAACAACGTGAAATTTCACCAGGTTGTGGAATATTGGGCTCTCCTTTGTCAGCAATTCTTACTGAAGACAAACTTTAATGGTATTCATGTCTAAAAATACTGTTTCTTGGGAAAGAATATAAACTCCAGGCGCCTGACCACAACAGCAAATTGCTGTCAGTGACACAGTCTGTGCATATTTAGGGGGCCTAGCTTTGCCCTCTCCTTGACAGGATAGTGGGTTGCCTTGGGGTTCATCTGCTCATATCACTGTCATCTGTCATGACATATTCATATGGGACCCAGCTGCTGAAGCTTACATTAAGAAAGAAAAAATGTAAAAAATAATTGGTTGATGTTTATGTGGTTCCTTAGGCTACACCTGCACAGTCCTTTTCAGGGCTTGCTATCTGAAGAATCATTAACCTTACATATATATGCTGTCCTATATCTTAAGTAATATGCCCTTCTACTGTTAACCTTTAAATAATGCAAGTGCAGAAAAAGCCTCGTCACTACTGAGCACCTCCCAGTAAAATTTGGCTGCAGTTTAATGTCAATACTAAAAGCATCATAACATTTTAGTAAACGTGTTTCTGAGGTGAGATTGATTCTCTTAGATTTGCTGGGAGATTAGGCATCTTTTCAACTCGAGAGTTTTGGAAACACTCATCACTGGAGCCAGCAGTCTGAACATGATGAAGGCTTTTGTACCGGGACCGAGCTTGTTCTGGGCCTGCCGCAAGCTAGCCAAGACAACAGAAAGTCAAACTGTGTCCCACCACAGGCATCTGCCTCAGACTCGCTCCCTGCAACAGGGGCATCTAGGATCTCCTGGAAATGCAGCTGTTGTCATGGTGGGCCCTGCCTCTTCCAGTGCTGGGGTTGGAGATGGCACCTGGGTCTTGCCATGGCTCCCCATGAAGGAGCCGTCTAAGGGCTCAGACCCCGGCAAGGAGCAGTGAGGATGTTGGTGCTGCAGCCTGTACAGGAGTCACCATGGAGAAGAGAGGGGAGCACAGAGTGGGTAAAGCGTATGGCAGTGGCTGCTTCCCTCTGAAGTGGTCTCCCAAAGGGATTTGGGCCGAACAGTGCCAGATCATTGCGGTGACGGCAATAACAAAGCAACGATCATCGATCCGAGTACCCCCAACGCAGCGCTGGGTCTTTCATATTATCAATACCCTGGGTGATACATTTATAGGGAAAATGAAGTGCGTACCCATCACTTTTCATTTAAGAGATCAATTAAACTGAAATGAGCAGCTGTGGAAAGAGGTGGAAGAGGGTGTCTGTGTGTATGACAGGTAAGAGAAACCACACGGACAGCTTCAGGGAAGTTGGCAAGCAAGCAGTGAGCGTAGCACCACTCATAGCAGGACTGAGAAATGCTCAGAGAAAGTGTTCTGGGGTTAAAGTGCTTGCAGGGGAAAAAAAAAAAAAAAAAGGTTGAAGCTGTAGGTAAAGAAATTGCCTCCTCTTGGTTGATTCCTCCCGCCTTCTAGGAACCAAGCCGTTGCAAATAAACAGGCCTGCACCAAAGAAACAGCTCACTGTTTCCAATTTCTAGTGGGAAACGAATGCTACATTTTAGCCACGCCACTCATCAAAAAGGGCAACTATGCATCGAAAAAAGATGCAAAAATACAGACACATTTTCAAGGAGTGAAAATCGCCCAGGTTTCTTTTTGATGACTCCCAAGTTGTGTTTCCTGCGATACTTCGCTTCTGGTTCTGCAAAGGAAAGAAAAACCTTGCAGGTTAGCGATAGAGCAAAGCACCCTTCTTGACGGTCTCGGGGGCTTGCAAACAGTGACCTCCTGCCTCTTCTGGGCCTCAGAGCACGGCTACCACCCGCTCGCCCTGAGCCGGTGTGAGCCCCCGTGGGCGCAGGGCTGCTGGCTGTGCCCAGCTCTGCCTTGGCTCCCGTCGCTCCCGGAGGAGTGAGCCCCGTCAGCGGCGTTGGCGGAGCCTCAGCTTGGGTTACGTGCTCCGGCGACGTGTTCTGTATACAGCAGTGTGCTGGGGGGTGTGTGGTGTTCGCTCCGGCGCTGTGTTACTACCACTGGGGAAAGTTTAAGGCAGGGGGAGGGAAAAAGCGCGGCCCCTTAACGCAGGGACTCACGCAGCAAAGGCTCTATAAAGGAAAGCCCCATATCCCCCAAACACAATTTCAGATCTATTGTTAGAGAGTGGAAAGGCAGTAATTATGATTGGAGACCAATTGTGCTCTATTGCTGGGGAAGATAATTCTCACCGCAGATACACAGCTAGCTCTATTTTTATTCTATGATTTCTTTTTTCAGCATGCTGAAAAACCCAGAGAAGAACAAGTGACGAACCGAATTCAGAGGTGTCCAAGTAAAGTTACTTTTGAGCAGAACGTAATCCATCAGGATACCATTTACAGTGTCTATTTTAGTAAAAGTCCCCAAACTACAGTCCTTTAGAATTAAAATAAATATTGATATAATGCATAATAGAGGCGGCTGGTTTCTGGATTGTGCTGTGCTCTCATCTATCACCATAAGTAGTTTTTAATGTATACATGAAATATACATTCTGCTGCGGCTACTGATGTTTTGTACCGGGTGGGTTGTTTGTTTGTTTTTAACCATCTTGCGTTAGATGGGGAACATGAACTGACTGTCAAAGGGCGATGTCACGTACACATCTTTTACAACCGCTAGCCTGAGCGACTCCTTGTGTGAAGTTGCGCTAGATCAGACCGTACCAGGCTCGGTGCATGTCACCAGCGCCTACAGAGCCAAGGCAGGCCGTGGCCAGGCACTGGGACTTGCTGGAGTGTGGTGCCAGAGCCCCCAGGGGTGACGGGGCCACTGGGGGAGTCCTGGCCCGTTCGTTGCTGCATGTTGACCAGGCAGCTCCAGCCCAGCCCCTGCCTGGTTGCCACACCGGTTCAGCCACGTGCTGGGGTTCTGTTCCGCGTGTTACCCCGGCTCATGCATTAGTGAGCTCTCGGATTTACCTCGGCATACCTATTTTGAAACAAAATGCAGAGCAGAGTCACTCTAAACATATCCAAACATTGGTTTTGGCCCAAGTGCAAATGCTCGCTGTACGAAAAAGAAGCATCACAATGCAGAAAAGCTTAAGATGAGCTAGAAATATACTTGTTGCGTGAGCTGGAACTTGTGTTTGTGTCATCTGAGCTATCATTTGTTTTAGAATATAATAATTCATGATCCCAGCCCAGAAATAAAGAACATCAAAGGTTGTGCTCTCCACAGTATATTTCTGTATATCCTGGCTGCTACCTGTAGCTTCCTATGGTAGAGCAGAGAAGACAAAAGACCTATTCAGAGGGAGCCCAGGTTTCCTCCAGGGTCTGGAGGGCACAATGTGAGCAATGTAATGCTCACAATCAGGGTGAGCATTAGTGAGGCTCAGTAACGTCTTCAGAGAGATGGGGGAGCAGCTTCAGAGAGCTGCACAATCAGCAGGACACCTACAGAAAACTTTCCAAGACTGCAGATGAGAGACACTGGAGGCAGGTTTACGTAGCTGGGGATACCCAGGAGCTGACAAGCATCTTGAAGGAGCCACCCTACACAATGGAAAGCAAGCTTTCTTCAGTGGTTAGGACAATAATTGCAAGGACAACTTCACAAGTCTTCACAGAGTCCTGAAGATTGCTTTGCTTCTCTGGATTAGAGAAATAACAACAATCTTACTTCACTGGATTTTTTTTTTTGTTTTTTTTTTTTGAGAGGAGTGGCACATGTTTCTTCCTTTCCTGATTGGTACAGAAAGACTGGTTTCTCTTCTAATCACCATTTGATGAAAAAAATGGAAGAGAATGTTTTTCCACTGTGATGTTTCTTGCTTCCTTTTATACCAGAAAGGTACACCAGGTACGCTCTGAAAAGCATACATATCCCTCTGGCAGCTATTTCCCAAGGTTTCCTGGTGATCCTGTGTTATTGTGGGGATTAACGCAAGGGAAACTTGAAAGAAGTTAGAGAAGCCTACAGGCTCTGTCGGGTATGAGGGATGGGCTGTTATCCCTCACACCTCCTTGTTGCAAATCCCATTTGGTGGTGTGCTAGTGAAAAGAACACCTGCCCTTTGCAAGTATTTGGATCATTCTGGGCAGAAAAGAGCCTGTGTCAGGGTCGTTTTTAGTAATAGAAGGGACTAACTTTGTTCCAACAAGAGGCAGCCCCTTCCTCCGGCCGGTGAGAGCCCTCCTGAGAGCTCTTGCTGCCACTTTGTCCCACTCTGGGCTTGGCTTTTCTAGCCACAGCATCTTACCTGCCAGGAAAAGGTCTTGGGCTGCTCCTGCTCCTCGGTCCTGCTGCCTGGTGAGGTGGGAGCTGCGGGAGAGGAAGGTCTCAGCAGAGGTAGCTGGACCTGGGCTGAAAACTTCAATGCTGCAGAGAAAGAAACAGGCAACTGTCCTCTGCTGTGAAAAACCTGCCCGTTGGGTCCTCTCCTGCTTCTGCTGATATCAGCAGGAGCTTGGCCTTTGATTTGAATGAGATTACTGTTTTCTGAACTCCTTCCATTGCATTCAGGCTAGTTAGGAATAATCCGATCCGTCGTAATAGTCCATCCCTGCTCACAGGCTACGCAGGAGCAGGTTTCCCTTTGTACAGGCTTGTGATTTACAACTCTTCAAGTACCAATGCTCTTTAGCAAATGAATTTTTCTCCACAAGCCAGTTGCTAAGGGCATTTACTACTTGCTATTCACGCAGTGTGTTTGGTCACTGTATCGCAAGGTATTGTCCCTGTTCCAGGGCTGGCCCCACCTCAGCTCTATAAACCGGAACCCCCTCTCTGCTCACAGATTGTCCACAAACATATTGAATTGTTCCTTGGATCCATTGTGCTCACAGGGAGAAAAAAAAAAAGGGGGGAGACTTCCAAAACAGCTGCAGAGCTGCTTCCGATACAGAGGCTCTCACGGGCACGGGGTCATGCCAGTGCATTTTATTTCCTACAAGCACTCTGGGGAATAAAAAAAACGATGTACCTGGGTACTGATGAATAATATATATAAAACAAATATATATAAAGAAGAGACGGCAAATAGCAGCAAAACTAATGAGGCAGATGATTCCTGGGACTGAAGTGAAAGCTTTTCTTTAGCAGTCACCTTGCTGACATAGAAAGGACTGGAGAGTAACACTAGAAACCAAACCTCCTTCCCAGCCAGCACGAGCGGTTTAATAGTACATTATTACATAGACTGCCTGAAATAGCTGCCCCCTGATTCCTCAGCCGCGCTCGGGGAGGGGGTGGGAGGGAGTATATATGGATGGTAAATGCCACCGCAGGCTCCCCTACGCAGGCACCCCCATCGATGCCAATTTTTGATCCAGCAGCACAGGGCGGATTAGCAGTGGAAGATTAATTCCTTCCTGTCATCTCCCCGGGGAGGTTAAATGATCTCAGGAGCAATTTCTCTTGCTAGGAACACTGTAATCCTGAAGCAGACTGCTAACTGTTACGGTTTATGTGGGGCTGTAATGATGGCAAGGAGGTTCCAAGTTTGGAGAAGGGTCATCGGCCAAAGAGATATTTATTTAATTAAATGGTGATTTCTTGCAACCCTTCTCTCGTGTGAAACTTGCAGCTCGAAGGAACCGTTTGAGTCATTTATAAAATGTCTGAAGGAGAAAAACCTTAATTAATTAAAAGGGGAGCCCTACCGCGTATGAGCAGTTGAACATGGTCCAGGGGCTTGGCCTTAGCGACGCACGCTAGCCAGCTGCATCCTTGCCCCACTTACCCAGCGCAGCTACTTGAAAACGAAACTCTGGTTTCGACTTTTTGACTCACTCGTACAGTCTCTCTGCACCCACAGCTTCCCGTCAGCGCGCTCCCCTGCAGCCTGCCGCACCAAACTGCGCTGAGCCTGGTCTCCAACCCCTGCTAGAAGATGGCCCAGAGGAAAGTAGATCAGCTGAGACTTGCAGGCACCTCTGCTCCTGGTCTCCCTTGCTCTCGATGCAAGGAGGAGGCTGCCTCACTGGTGGGAAGAAGACGAGGGAGTATTCCTGACCGCAGAATCAGGGATAATAGTTAAAAATTTGTCACCGTGCTGTCCTGTCTGCCACCAGATGATGAGGTGGCCTTTTCTCCAGGCCCCTTCTGCACGGCGAGGAGCGTGCCGGCACATCACTTCTGCAGCACAGTTGAGTACACGTGGGGCTCCCCTGCCCCAGAGCACGCACTCGCAGACAAAAATAAAACGCGGGCCAAGAAGCGAAGAGTAAGGAAGAGCTGAAGGGAGACAAGATGAGAGGAAGGCTTCTGGTAATCATGGGTTTGAAAGGGAGCCTCAAATAGAGACGGTTCTTGGCAGCAGGAAACAGAAGACAGCTCTAAGTGGGGAGAGCCGCGTGAGTGACATACAAATGGGAGCGTGGGAGCAGCCAGCTCCTGCGGCTGGAGCAGCAGCAATGGGAAGGGGAGGGGAGGAGAGGGGGAGCCACAGGAAGGATGAGCGGAGCCGTCGGTGGGCTTTGGATATGCCTGGCACCGGGAGAAAGAAGAGAAGAAGGTGCCCACGGCACTTTTATCGTGAGGTGTACCAGCGTGTGGATCCACAACACACACCAGGCAGCCTAGCACGCTGCCTGTGTGCCCGCTCTCACCCTGGAGGTGTGTGAAGCAGGGCTGGCAGGGGCACGGGGAGCGTCGCATTCGCTGCAGGCACTGCCAGCTAAGGGCGTCTGCAACCAGGCAAATTACCCCCATGACGCGGTAGCTCGTTACCCCCCAGCAGCCTGTTCCTCTGTCGGACTTCTTATTTGAGGACCCAGCTTCAATTTAAGCCTGTCTCGCAGGGGATTAATGTGCACCTGCAAATTATTGGCTATTTAAGACTTGTCCCTGCACAGAATTCGTGTCACCATTTAAAATCAGATAAAAAAAAAACAAAACTGGAGACCTCTCTGTAGATACAGCACTCAAGTAGATCCCAGGGGTTTATTTTGCCCTGTGTGTTTTTAGCATAAACTCATATACATACTTCAACCCGTATGTCCTTATTTGTGGAAAGGGGCTGTTCTAACTGAACCGCCTCGCCATCCTGCCTGGGGAGAAATCGTGGCAGGGAACATCAGAACAAGAAGGATGGAGGAGTGGGAGGCAGGCAAGGATATTGTGAAGTGAAAAGTCGAATGAGAGATGGGATGGGGATTACAGAGATGAAAACCACTAAAACCAAGGGTCGGATCCTGTCCCCTGCTAGGAATTAATAGCAATAGTTATATGTATCTTTTGGGTGGGTATGGAATTGAGTCTGTGTTGCAAGGGACGAATTTGGGGCAGCAGCAAAGCCAATAGCTCGGAGGGCTTCTTTGCCAACCACATCTTCAGTTCTAGTCACTTTATGCACTAATCCAGCAAAGAAGTCAAATATATGATTAGTTGTAAGCATGTGAGTAGTTTCACTGATTGTGAGGGCACTATTCGGTTGTTTTAAAGGTAAGTGTGAGTGCTTTGCTTGCTTCATCGGGCTTTAAAAGAGCTGGATACACAGCCTCTAAATCAACACCTTACATGATGCTGGAACAGTGAAACACAGTCACTGAGAATTAGAACAGAGGAAAATCAGGGACGTGCAGGATGGATGTTTTTTAAGTAAATTATGTATTAACAGTTTTACGGTTTATGTGTGGATTGCTCCCATGAAGTTGCAAGATTGTTGCTATGCTATTCTGTTAACCTAAAAAATCACTAGTGGCACCCAGTGGCTAGAAGGGTTAATCAAAAATTTACCTTTCTCCCTCATGATTCCCCTTGCACAAAAGTTATCATTTAAATGCAAACAGCACTGTATTGGTATTACACTTATTAAATCCAGACATAGCTATTCTTGAGCGAGGTTTCAGCTGGAAGGTATCTGCTGAGTAATGATTGAAATTTCTGTTCACGGAGGCATTCAGACTGCAAGGTAAAATGCTTAGGCTTCTAGTAGGGCACGCGGCAGGCTACAAACCCGTTGCATTTTGGCACGGTCGTGGGATAGTTAATGCTTATTTATTCTGTGAGAGCGCTAAACCTGCACAAATGAAAATTATGCCTGTTGTACGAGTTCCAGGACTTTCCTCCGGAGAACACTTTCCAAAATTTGCTGACTTTCAGTACTCATGGAATTTCAAGAGCCAAGTGATCCATAGGAAAGTTAAAACCCAGCTAGTAAATGAAATGAGCAATTAACCAAACTGATGAGAGGGAACGCCAAAACTCTATAGCCGTAGTTTCTGGATCTTTAGCCTCTACTTGGTGCATATATAATGAAAAAATGTGTCTTCTAAAAGACGAGTGAAAATGACCTGGCTTATTACTGAATGATACATCGAATGGGCTTAAAGTACGTGCCCAATCCTGCGGGCTGCGGTGGCGATGTCAGTGGGACAAATTGTGTGCTTGAGTTTGTAGGGGTTTATGAGTTACAAGGTTGGGGTGCAGGCAGCGGCAGCGGTTGTTACCCCCATTTTCTCTGTGGGCTGTGCCAAGGTAGAGCCCCTTCATACTGTGTTGTGCTCCTCTGACACCCTCTCCTCCAGCCGATGGCTCGCAGCAGGTCAGAGCAACCTTGTCCTCAGCTGACATAGCTTCTGCTATCAGGCTGATGACAATATCTATCAAAGCTCGCAGCTCTATCTCTACACCATTTTCTACTCCCCCATCTCCCTGGCTGTCAAAAGCTGGCATAGCAAGAGAGGGAGAAGATGCTAATCTCATCTCTGCTCTGTTTTAGAGACAGGAATCCTGTGTGTGGTAGGAGGATAATGCCAGGAACCTCAACTATTTGGTTTGCTGTGGCTCCCTGCAGTGCTGCATGAGCAGAGAGGGGCAGCAAAGCCGTTTCTCCTTGGTCTTGAGGAATGGAGCGGCTGAGCAGGAACCACATGCTCATACTCTGCCAAGTCCCCCTGTGGCATCCAAAGAAGGCCCAATAATGGGCTGTGGCCAGAAGGTTGCTTCGGCCTTGTTATTCCCAGCCATCAGAGCAGCCTTTCGGGGCCAAGGGACAGTTGCACCCAAGCCCAAGCGGTCCTGTGGCAGCCACTTTTCAGAAGTCTACTACCAAACACAAGGTGAAGAGCAATGCTCCCTTCCTCCTGACACCAGACAGCTGGTTTCTTCTGGGGTCTGCTGGGTCAGTAACAGATGGTTTTGCCTTCAGCATGATGTTGTGTGGACTGCTATGGCTTTAGGGAAGCATGGGTTTAATTCCCCATGGTTTCCATTCAGGATACCTCCGGAAAGCTTTACTTGTGGCACTCAGACCTTGCTGGACCAGGACTAATAAGGAAGTAGCAGTCTTCATTTCTGTTTCAGCCATTTGGTACATTCCCTGCCGTCACAAGGACCTAGACTACCTTTCCAGCTCCTTTTTATGGAATACAACACTTGTGGCTGCAGGTCACTTACTACAGCTTGTGATGGGTTGCAGGGAAGTGTTGGCGACCCTGGTGCACAGGGTGCATGTTTTGCAGATCCTTCATATGTCTCTAATTCTTGGCTTTCCCAATACTGCAAATAAGTAGAAACGTAAGTCTTTGGACAAGAACCTCCTGGCCATCAGGGTCAGATCTCTGCAATCACAGGTGTCATCTATTTTTTCCTAATGTGCGTTGATTTCTTCTTGCAGAAACTGTATAACCTCTCTGTGCCTCAGTGTCCCTGCCCATTGTCTGGAGTTTGATAGCAGGAGAGCTGTGCTGGGGGATTACATTTCTTGCCAAGCACTTCGTGATCCTCCACTGGGATGTACCTGGGAATCGAGCACTAGCTTTTAAAAGCTACCTGCCCTTTGAAATGGTCTCCTTGAAAAGTTTTAACATTACCATCATCACTCACGTCTCTCAGCACATTCCTTAACTGAACTGTGTGGTGTTGCCTTCATTCATCCCCTTGTCCCCCCGCCCTTTTCTGCCTTCTGCCAGGGTGGGTGTGAAGTGTGCGTGCAGCAGAGTGCTCTGCTATGGTTCATTGCTTTCTCTTGTTGGTTGCTTTCTTTTCTTTCTCCCCAAAGAAAGAAGTGAGTGGAAATGCAATAGATGATGTAAAAATTGCAAGCCAAAGAGAGCATACATTCATTCCCATGCGCGCTGCTTAACAGGAGGCTGAAAACTCCTGGCTCCTCTTGTCCCTGCAAGAGAAGAGCTCCTTACCCAGCTGGTGAGTACGGAGTTTAACCCATGTGGGCATACTGGTATAACAGGGTTCAAGTGTCCTTTCTGGCATGTCAGCACATCCTACCTCAGCCTCAATTATGTACTTTCCAGCTTTTCATTAAGAAGTCACAGTTCTGTGTGATGTCATGTGTTTGGAGGTGGCTACAAAAAAGCTGCCAGGCACTGGCTGTTTTCTTAATATAGTAATCAAACGCAGAAGTGCTAAGGCATTAATTCTAGAGAGAATTGTGGTGTGGTTTTTTTTTTTTTTTCAAACCCCAAGAGTATAAAATCCAAAGAAGGCTTAATACAATTATTCCTAGGGGATGGTGTTCATAAGTGTTGTGACCATCTGGGCATACAGCTGGCTAAACATAGCCTCTGCTGCCATCTCCTCCAGGAGGGATCCTTGGAAGGGGCGGAAAAGGGCTAAAACATTATGAAAGCTGACCCCCTTTCAGTAAGAGCATCCTCCCTGTTTTGGAAGTGTTGATTGTTTGGCCTCCCCCAGCCACGGAGGCTGCTTTATTGTGTATTTATTACTCAGATGAAGGCTGGAGCCAGGGTTCCTTGGCCCATTTATAAAGCAATTTAAATGAGATGGCTGCTGGGGACCAGGCTGAGCCGCCGCAGCAGGCGTGCCAGCGGGAACTGCCCTCAGCCTTAGGAGTGGGGATTTACGGTTCATGTGCAGTTCAAGCACGGCTCCCGCCCTGGGATTATGTATGTGGCCAGCGCCGGGACATGCGAGATGGGCTGCTGGGTAGTCCTGAATCCTGCAGCCGGGGAGGGGGGGATGCTGGCACCAGGTTCCTCCGTGCCCAGGGACCTTGCTCCCCGCGCTCCCTGGCCCTGGGGCAGCAGGGACCCCTGAGACCTGAGAGGTACCGCTCCACCTCCTTGATCCTTGGCTTTCCCTGCTTCATCCCTGCAGGCTGGCAGGGCTGGTGGGGCTGACTGACCCCCTGCAGCCCTAGGGGGGGAGGAAGTGCTCTTTCGGAAGAGGTTTGTTAGTTGAGTGGCGTGAAGTGACTTGCACCTTCCTCCAAGATGCTGCTCTCGTGCCAGAGCGGCCGATGCCTGCCTTTTGGGCAGCTGCCTCTAAACCTGGGGTTTCCCCGCTGCAGCACGCACCGTTGCAGGTGGGGAGGAAGCCCCAGTGGGACCGACACTGGTCCTAGCCCCGGACCAGGCAGCAGCTCCATCCCACCCACCCGCCCATGCCAAACTGCACGGTCGTCGCACCTCAGCTCCAAGTGTTTCAGCGCGGGGCCTTCAGCCTCTGGCTGCGGCTGCGCGAGAGATGGCTGTATTCCAGCAAATCCCACAGCCTGCCGGGCCTCACCGCAAGCTCAACATGGCCCTGGGGAGAAGTATAACTTAAGCCATAAACACGTTAGTAAGGAAGAAAAGGATATGTGAGCGAACCATCAGTGGGTCTAAGCCATCAGCTGAAACTAATTTACACCACAGAAAGATTGACATATATGTTCAAGCCAGGAAAGCACAATCATTTAAAAAAAAAAAAAAAAGAAAAATCCAATCTGTTCCTGCTTACAGGAACACCTTTCTTATCAGGGCAATCCTTCAAAATCTAGCAATCACCAGCAAAGCCCGAATTCACTATCGATCCACCTTTAGCTCTCACATACCTTCTGCACCGATGTCATGCTGCTTTCAAAGCCCCCAGATCTCCTCTTCCCCAGCCTTCCTTCCAGCATCTGCAGCCTGGTGTGAAGCCCAACCTCCCGGGCACTCTGGTCTCCACTGGCATGGCCACGCAGGCAGCCTCCTGACACATGGGTGTGCAGTGGTGCCGTCACCATATTTATCTCAGGTAGGAGCTTAGGAAACTTCACAGCTTTCCAATGCAATTAAAAAGCACTGGGTAAGCACCTTGTGTGTTTTAACATGCCTAAACAGAGAGGGACTAGGCTTTACAGATAACGTATCAGAAGGGAGACCCTCTGTGTCAGGTCGGATCAAAGATCCATCTAAACCCATCATCTTGTCTCCAACAGCAGCTGGCCACAGCTGCACAGGGAGGAGTACAAGCACAGGACATGCACACGGTGATCCCACTTTCAGAAACATCCTCTCAACCTCAGCAAACTTTGACTCAACAGCTCCCGCACCACAGCATTGCCTTGGCATATTTGAGTTTCAGCTCCAGAAGATGGGGGTGTTGCAGATAACGAGGATGAGGATGAGGGACTGTTGCAGAACAAAAAGGTCAGATGTGCCTTAAACAAAGAAGCCCGATGGTAGCCAACTTCACCTCCACCACAGAGGCCACTGCTAAGGATGCCAGCCCCGCGGTGCTGCCAGAGCACAGTGGGCCATGGTTACACATCAGAGGAGTCCCGATTTCCTGGTCATGCTTCCACACCCACAGTTTTGGGGCATTTAGGCCAAGATTGGTTTCAGACACACTCCACCACTTTGGCTCTATGTGCAGAAGGTGGCTTTCATATCTTTTTGTAATAAAGCCTGGTTACTCTCACCATACTTTAGAGCCCTGTTTCCTCTTTTTTCTTTCTTCTTCCTTTTCCTTTCTTCCTTTTCCCTTCTTCCCCTTCCCTCCCCTTCCCTGCCAAACGCTATGTCAACAGAGTCGTTAGGCCCACACAATTAACTTGCAAACTTTAAGCCAGGAAATGCAAGAGTTAAGGCTCTAGGACAATGTTATCTTGGCCAAGGGGCACACCTGTAGTGCTTTCCCATTTACACCTCTTTGGATCTGAAGCTCTCCAGACTGCCAGAGCATCCCTCTGAGTTCCTGCACAGGGCAGGGCAGAGGGCATCGCCCCACAGGTGCTGGTTGCCTTTAAAAGCACTCCTACTTCCACATGTTTCTGTTGATATCGGTAACAGAAAAGAAATGCATCATCCAAATCCATGTTTGTTTCATTTTATCAGTAGCCTAACCTTTTACAGCTATGCCATCTTAAAATTTCAGTTTAGTGCCTTTAATTTGTTGCTTGTTGGTGTCGGAGGGAGAGAAGGGGGACAAAAATGCCCTTTATTTCTTGAGGAGAGTTACCATGGGAGCAACTGAATGCTGCCACGTGGATCCTACCTGGCAGGCAGTGGCCAGGAAAAGTGTCCCTGTCCCCCTCAGACCTCTCACAGATCTCCTGTTTGGCAACATTGCTCTGCAGCACTGGGTTAGCAGGGCAATGGCATGCCTGTCTGCAGTGAAGCAGCTCAATTTCTCTCATGGAACAAGATAAAACCCCTCCTCACTTTTTTTTTTTTTCTTAATTAAAAAGAAGGAAGAAAAAAGCTTCAAGCTCGGAGAATATTTATGAATAGTACTGACAGTCCAACACATAAGGATTTTGTTGGTTTTTTTTTTTTTTTCTTTTTACTTCTGCATACATTTTATTTTCCTTTGCCGGAAAGGAAATAGTCTTATTTGCTTTTTTTTTCCCCTTCCCTTCCCCTGAGGCATTGAGGACCAGGGAGAGTTGCAGAAGTTTCTTGCTTTGTTTTGCTGAGAGAATTGCAGTGCCTCCCAGGTAAATTGTCTCATCATCAGTCAGGCTGAGCAGAGGAGTTTGTTATTAACACAAAAATGTGGGGAAAGTAATTTTTCATTTTTACTGAACCTAGAAGTGGTTGAACAAGATCCCTTCATATTTTTCCTTTCAAACTTTGCTGAAATACAATGTTTAAATGCCAGTATAAAAGTGCCATGCTGAAGAAAGTTAGACACGCTGGAAAAGAATAGCTATAATGGAAACAGCAGCCTGAACAGTCGAGACAAGTAGGATAAATCTTCCAGTCTGGGGATGATTTGTTAAGCATTTTGCACATATATATACATATTGCAGATATATGTTGTGTGTATGTGTGGGTATAATCAATAAAGTGTATGTACGACAGATGGATGGATTAGACAGATAATTATATGATTGCGGGCCTCCCGTTATATTTATGTTCCCCCATTAAAGCCACTTGTGAGTTATCCCTCCCCTCCTCACTCCTGGAGATAAAGGTCATTAATGCCATCAGCTGTCAGGTAGGCTCCGCACCCAGCACAGCGACAGAGGCAGCCAGCTGGAGACCCTGACGCCTGCTCTGGCAGCACGGTGCAACTCAGTTCCCTTCGTTTTTGAGGAAAATGTAAGCTAGAAAAAAAAAGTTCATTTTTTTTCACTGCCTGCTGCAGTGGGCTGAAGGCGGGAAAGTTATTAGCTGTGCTAGCTGAGGAAGCAGAAAGGTGTCTGCATCAATGCCCTGGTTTGAGCGACACAGGATTAATTTCTCTTTCAATAATTTTACTTTTTGGTAAGGTCTCGTCTAATGTTATGGAAAACTGCATTTTTAGAAGACTCTAGCATCTGAATTTGTAAAAATATTTACTTTATAGCCAGCTAGGCTATGTGGATTTCAAGGTCTCACTGTTTTCAAGCCAGCGAGATGCAGGGATGGGGAGGAGCAAGACCTGGGCACTTGACCCAAGCTGGCCAACAGGAATATTTCATGCCATCAACATCACATTCAATACAAATTAGAAAGTTTGCTGAGGGGTTTTCTCTCCTATGATGGCTGTGATCCTGAGCACTCCTTGCCCCGGTGCCGGACCCCTGAGCCTTTCCCTTCCTCCTGAAGCCATTGCACTCGCAGTGTCTGACATTTGCTGTCCTCTGCCAGGAGGGCACAGCTTCCTGCCAATAGAATTGGCTGAGTATAATCCTTGTATATTTTATACCGGTATTGGGATCAATATTGGTTCTTTACTATTATTAATGTTAATTATCTAGT
>JAHREE010137450.1:0-10771 GCA_033628505.1 Tringa tobata | reverse complement strand
GCATGATCTGACATGCTCTGGGTGGTCCTGCTTTGGCAGGAGAGTTGGACTAGATGATCTCTATGGTCCCTTCCAACTCTAAAAATCAGTGAAATTCAGTGAAATTCAGTGAAATGTTTATAAATATCTAAAGGGTAGGTGTCAAGAGGATGGGGTCAGGCTCTTCTCAGTGGTGCCCAGGGATAGGACAAGGAGCAATGGGCACAAACTGGAACACAGGAAATTCCATCTCAACATGAGGAGGAACTTCTTTCCTGTGAGGGTGGCAGAGCCCTGGAAGAGGCTGCCCAAGGAGGTGGTGCAGTCTCCTTCTCTGGAGACATTCAAAACCCTCCTGGACACATTCCTGTGCAACCTGCTCTGGGTGGACCTGCTTTGGCAAGGGGTTGGACTAGATGATCTCCAGAGGTCCCTTCCAACCCCTGCCAGACCGTGATTCTTACCCAGGACAGCAGGGATGTTACAGAGACACTGCTGATAAGATGACCCCCTGTTAACAGTGCCATCCATCACCGCAGGAAAAGAGGGTCAGAAAAGCTCTTGAAAGAGCTTCAGAAAAATTCAGTGTTGGGAGTTGGTGTGAAACAAATCCAACCGTAACACACTGCATTCAAACCCACATCTTGCAAATCATTCAGGATGAAGAACTGGAAATGGGGGCCATTTGCTTTCTAAAATTACAACAGTCATCTAAGACAGATTTTCTTTATGACCAAGCCACCGTTTCAATAGAGTCAGTAAATAAAATGTTGTCCAGTAACATTTCTCCCAATCCTAAGGCAGTAAATTATCCTTATGATACTGCTTTTAAATTCCTTCTACATTTTTTTTCTTTAAAAAAGTGTTATCACCCACATTATCATTAGAAAAACCTATGCCACATTAACCGCCAGTGGATGTCAGAGGCTATTTTACAGCTATTTCTCAGCGCCTTCAAGTTTGGAAGCAATTTAAGTTCCATTCAAAATTTCTTTCTTATCTATACTATTTAACTTTGTCTTTTTTTTTCTTTTGTTTTTTCCCCACGGGAGGTAACAACTGACTACTGGCTTACTTTTATTCTCTGTGTGCTCTTCACTGCCGAGCTTTCTTCTCATCTAGATTTGAGATGGTGAGGCATTAGGAAGCCAGAGATTATTGTACTTGCCAATACTCTCACACAAGAGGAGAAGCAAATATCGAGCATTAAATCCTAGATCCCGTCAGTGCAAAAATGAAGATAGATGCTTGTTCTATCCCCAACAAAGTCTGCAGCCACATCAAAAGGTTACGGTAGCAAGGGCAGCCCGTACCAGTTGTCGATAAATCTCACACTCAAACTGCCTGCAAATCTGTTTTCTGCTTTCACAGTTTGTTTAGTTTTACCTCTTGGATATTTAGCTGTTTTCATGTTTTCCAGGCAGCGTGGGTTGCAAACAAACCATATAATCCGTCAATGCTTTTGGAAAGGTTTTGCTCCACCCAAAAGCAGGCAGAGACTGATGGCAATCAGAGCTTTGCAGACAAGAGATGTGGATGTGCTCTGCAGCTTTGCCCAGAGCTCAGCTGATCCTGCCTCCATTTCAGAGCACAGATTTCAATAACGGGAATAAAACTGCATGTCAGTCATCGGGTTCTTTCTTTTAGCACTGCTAGCAGTTGCAGCACAAAAGGAAAATGAAGAGAAAGAGGCATTCAGCTGGAGTTAGCTGAGTCTTAGTTTTTTGTCTAGAAAATCCTTAACTTCCCCATTGAAGTCTATGGTAACAAATTAAAACTTTTGTCTGCTTGCCCCTCAAAATCAGTTCACGTCAGCCACACTTTTAGCTTGGATAAAGGAAAACGGAGTTGTAGGTTGGATTTACCATTCATTAAGGTAAATTAATTTACTCTTCTTTATACAGGGTTGAAAAGTGCTGCACAGTACAGTAGCAGTGCCTGCAGCATGGACCTAGAGGGAGGGAGGGTAGAGAAATGATGCTAATATCCTGCTTCGGGAACACCTTTAGAGTCTTGTGCTGAAAGAGAAGAGCTAGGAAAATCACCTTTCTTTCTTTCTTTCTATGTATGTGCATGAAGAATCCACTCAAACTCACAAGAAAAAGCAGAAAGCATTAATCTAGCAAATGCTTGGGACTTTTACCCCCCTTCAGGTTTCTGGCTGTTTGCAGAGTCTGTTCAGTTACCGAGAGGTCAGAGCCAAACCTTTCTTGGCAGCAACAGGCGATGCAACGAGGGGCCCGGCCCCAGATTGCAGCCCGGGAGGTGCAGGTTGGATGGAGGGAAGCACATCTTCCCCCAGAGCAAGGAGCAGCCTTGGGACAGGTCCCCGGGAGGGTGGAGGGTCTCCATCCTGGGAGGGTTCAGGGAAACTTCTAAAACAGCCCGGGAAAGAGGGACCAATGCAACCTCCACATGTAAGTGAAGGGAAAGCTTCTTTTGAAGCAAACCAGGAGAGGGTATTACTCAGGTTCCTCAGACTGCATGCCAGACAAAGATAGTGGTCTAGGCAAGTTTTCCTTTGTTGTTACTGACGTGGTTGAGGAAATGAGTCTTCGTGCAGGCTCTGGTAGAGAAACAAGCTGTATGTGGAGCAGGGCAGCTTCATAACATGGTCAACAGTGCTCCAGATGGGACCTCTCCAGGGCATAGTAAGGGGGGAGGATGACCTCCCTCAACCTGCTGGCCACGCTCTTTTTAATGCACCCCAGGAGACCGTTGGCCTTCTTGGCCAGAAGGGCTCATTGCTGGCTCACGGGCAACTTGTTGTCCACCACGACTCCCAGGGTCAACCCCTAAACCGTACCAGTGCATGGGAAGCTTGGCTATAAAAGTGTGCTGTGGGTTCAAAGCTCTTGTTAGAAGCAGAGTGGAACAGGGCAAGGCACTGAAGTGCCCCGTCTCACTGAGCTCAGTATCTACCATCAGAGGCAGAAAAACCACCTCATTCCTTTTACCAAGCTTGGTAAATTTATCTTGAGGCCAGTTAGGTCTTACTGGTGGAAGGCTATTCTCAAAGCTGCCCTTTCCAGATTAAAAACCTCCTAACGTCCAGCCTACGTTTACTCTTGCGTTTTGGACCCATCTGCATGCCCTCTCGTAAGACGTGCACCACCACAGCAGTGCTTCTGTCCAATTTTGCACTTGGGTGAGTGTGACTGTGGATGCCAGTGCTGCGTAGCAACTTTCCAGATGCGATCACAGCGATACCCACATTGAGTAGTGTTAATCCTTCCCTGTCTCTACTGATAATGTCTCTTCTGACCTGACTTAAACTCATATTTGCCGTTATGTGGCCATGCCACACAGATGGCTCATAGTTGTCTGAAGGTCAGCCAGTGTGTTCAAGCCTTTCTCTTCCTTTGTTATTTTCAGCTGATGAGTTTGCAGTACAAATACCTGGCGTTTGCTGCAAGCGCGCAATTTTTCACTACTAAATTTCAGCACATCTCTGCCTGGTTGTTCTCTGTACTTGGTCACTCTCAAGCTTTGCTCTGTCAGCAAACTTCATTTATTACGGCTTTCTTTTGGCCATCCAAGCCCAAACCCAGTCTGACAGAACCATAATAAAAAGGTTGCCACTGAATTAATGATTACACTTGCCAGTTCTTCCATCATTCACTATTCTAACTAGTCTCTTGCCTTGAGCATGTTACAATCTTTGTGCTTTTTTTCTGCTTTCTATTTGCTGAAAATACAACCTAGAAATTTACCTTTTCTGTATATAAAGCACATATCCACATTGTGTAGTTTGTCTCTCACTTATGTGGAAAAATTAACTGTTATTATTTATTTCTACTCTCCAATAGAAAATCCAGTTTGGCTGGATTTTGAGGGTTTCTGAGTTTATCTCTGTGTAGTTCAAACTTCCAGCCACTCCATGGTGTGAGTACGTTTGCTGCATGGGATCACGCTGCTCAAGAACTGGAAGGGCTTGACAAGCTCCAGAAAGACAAGCCACGTAATTATGGGGTTGTTGTGCTGATGGAGTTATCCACACAGGGTGAAGCCACTCTGCAAGACCAGAAACTGCTTGCAAAGAGCTCAAACTACTTATGATGCCAAAGGTTTCTATATTTTCTGGGAGAACAAGCCGTGTGACACACAACCTCATTATGACATAGCCATGCTGATGAGGTGGTTTAAACAATATCATGCCAGAAGGGAGAGACCTGAGCTTTGATCCCAGGTATGTTATAGCACTCAGGGTTTCCAAGGGCACCGTGTGCCAACAGGACTGATATCCCAAGCACTGGGTGGCCAACTGAAAAAGCAAAGCAGCAAAAGGCCACAAGAACAGAGATGTAAACACAGAGATGTTATGTAACATCTGTAAAAACAGAGATGTTATGGAGATGTAGTTGTACTCAGGGTTAATCAAGGTCAAGGATGGCCTTTCCTATCAGCAAGGGAAATAATTAGGTGGCTCCGCCCTAATTATAAGCTATTTAAATGAATTAGCCAGATGGAAAAGCAGGCCGAGGGAGCTTGGAAAAAGACTTTGACCCAAACCTCAGGGAGGTCACATTGAGCAGCTCTAAAGCAGACACCCTTCAGAATGGGAAGGAGGGAGGGACTGGAAAAGTGATTTCCAGACCAAGCAGCCCATCATAGGCCTCCTACTGACAACTGTTAACGGGTTGCAGTGCTGCAAGTCCTGAAGTGGAATGACGTGCGAGTCAGATAGTAACAAAAACTATTAGGAGATGGTCCCTCTCTCTTCATTAGGATAGAAGGGGTGAGATCTGAACTCAACCCTTTCTGCGGAAAGCAATAATTATCAGTACATGTGTCATTGCTTTTCCAGTTCTCTGATTGCTGACCAGAATATGGCATCAGCTAAGCAAAACATCATCGCTTTCCATAGGAGCTATGAATGTGTTTCTGCTCCCTGCTCACATGCACAGAAGACAAAGGACCCTCCAAAATAACAGAAAGTGCCTCCGAAGAGCCTGTGCTTCAAAGGGAAGCAGCAAGCATCTGGCAGTGCCCCCACATTAAAGCACCTTGAGTACAAGAACATGCATCCAAATTGAGCACCGCTCTGCTGACACGGCTTTGCACTGGGGAGCAGAGATGCGATGCCAAGTGACATAGGATCAACAGCCCAGGTTTCTGGATGCCACGACCTTGCAGAAACTGAGCTTTACTTGCTGAACACAAACACAAGCAGCTGCATGTGAGCCAGGGAAGAGGTCACCCTCCTCAGAGGAGAAATAAAAGCAGCTCAGTTACCACTGATATTATAGCGTGCACAAGGAGCTCCCAAAGCTAATGTGCTGGTGCATCATCTGCAAGTGTAAAGGCATGACCCAAAAGCAAACTGAGTCATTCCAAGCCTGCACCCTCCGCCTCCTCTGAGTCTCCACCACACCACCTCATCTTTCTGACCCTCTTTATGCCAGATGAAACTCACCATCAGCTTGTCTCTACCCTGCCCCACGCCTTCTGCCCAGGTCAAGAGCCAAAACGGTAAGACATCTCATGTAGATCTTCGTACCTGGGCTGCCATCTGCACCTTGGCCAGCCCCACTCTTACAGAGTAGAAGTACTAAACATCAAATGAATAGAGGACAGCTTTCTACTCTGAGCAACCTCTGCTGAATCTATGCAGACCTTATTCTGAAGGTGACACCCAACAGTGAGGCCAGGGTGTCCAAATAGCACCACTCACGTGTTTTGTACTTCCCTGTTACTTTGGGACTGTGAAGATCAAAGGCTGACAACTTCTCTTATTTCTTCTCCTAAGACCAAGGCTGGCCATGAGGTAATAAGGAATGGTTGGCAGCCAGCAGAAAGAGATCCTTGCTTGGAGATCTGTTCCTTGAAAGCAAAGGAAATAAAAGGACAGTTTGCATGAGAAAGAAAGCAGAACACAAAATTAGAGGCCAACAGTTTTTCCTCCCTGGACCATGTAATTAATATCAGTGGTTTTAAAAACATTATACAGAGAGATGAAACCTAGAACCATTCTTCAATTCTACAGCTGCAGGCAATGAATCCTGTGCTATTTGTATTATCTGAATGCTCAGATTGGCAACAAGAGTAGTTTCTTCTCTCCTGAAAAGACCAGTTAATAACATAGACTCATCTGGGGACACAACAAAATATGTTTTCTCTGCCCTTTGACTGCTAAAGAAATATATTGCCGTCAATGGTAATTAGAGGCCATCAAAGCACTGAGGAACAGGAAGGCTTGCTAAGGAAAAATGTGTTTTCAGAAGAGGTTAGTTCATTAACTTTCTCAGTTGCATTTCGAATATAGCTTGGTTTGGAAATTGATGCACCTCTAAGGAAAACCCATAGACAAAGCAGAAATAAGGAAATTTTTCAGGACAGTTCTTTGAAATGTAAGAGAACAAAAAAATGCCAGTAAATGGAAATGTGACACGAATTAACCATCCCCAACATCATCATACTTGAAGATGGAAAAAGATAAAGGAGAACAAAAGAGAGAACAACTTTTCATGGCTGCATTTGGAGCAGGCACATTTGTATGTATTTATTTATTTATTGCTTCTAATTTAAACATAAAGAAGACACAGCAAGGACCAAAAAAGGACATTACAATATTTGTGGGTGGTGAAAATGGCAACTGGCTGCTATGTAAATGCTTTGTCCAGAGTTTTGGGGTATGAACTGGAGCAGTTCTCCAGAGAGAGGATAATACTATATGTGAGGACAAGCTTTGAAGAAGGAAAAGGGGTATTTTCAGCAGCCAGAGGCTGTGCCTGACTAAGTGGCATCGGGCAGGTTGATACCCACCCTGTTTGTAACTCACTTGGCTGTTTGTCTCTGACACATGACAGAGCTATGTGAGCAATGATGTTCACGTACCTCGACCCACACTGTGTAGGCGCTAGGTTTCCGAGTCATCCGGTCCTTCTTTATTTCCCAAGTTGATGAACACCCTGCACAAAAGTACAAAAGTTCTGAAAAGAGCCCAGCTTCATGTGTAACCATTCAAATAATGTAGCATTTTCAGCAGAGAGCAGCACTTAAAAATTTCCTACGTGACCAGGGGCCACAAAGACCCCTATGGACTCAGATACCATCAAACACAAAACGTATTTCAAAAGCAGGTCTCTCTTTTCATGTTTTCAAAAACATTCTATGAATGGGAAACAATTAGAGGAGGGTCATCACAGAATGATATGTAATTGATAAGATTTTTCCTAATAGATATCCTAATAGATACATAGAAAATAGGTATCCTAATAGATACATAGAAAAAAAAACCAACTCTTAAAGCCACCCAAAAGATACAACTGAAGAATTTAATGTGATGTGATAGGATGTGACAATTTGATGTGATGTGATAGGGGCAAGTAAGGGTGGGGGTAAATGGCTTCACTTGACAATTCAGGACTGAGAATTCCCTTTCTGGAATGAAAACTGGTCACAAATCAGTTTTTATTTAATTACCTTTTAAATTTAAATTTTTAAAATCTGAAGATTTACAATCTCTAATTAAAAACTCTATGAGCTCTCTTTTTCTCTCTCACACAGACAAGCTTGTGCACGCTGCTGTAATATGCAAAGTCATTTTCCTACTAAAACCAATTACAGATTTGTTACAGTGAATAATTACGTAGAAGATGGCATTTATATTTGTCTCAGTACTTTATAAAATTCCCTCAGTAGGTTTCAAAACAAACCTAGACAGTGTTTTCTGAAAACTGTACTGTAGGTAGGTTCATGCCGATTTTGCTACAAATGACAATATGCTAGAAATGACTTGTTGTTTGATATGCTTAATAAAAACTAAAGAAGATCATATGAAATTATGATGGAGCACTTGGATTTTTTCCCCTCTGGACCTCTTTTCAAACTGAAATCCAAATTACTTGTCTGCACTGGTCTTGAAATGCTCACTTACAAATTTAGTACAGCTTTGGAAAATTGGAAAGCTCACGGGAATCATTTCTGAGGAACCATTTACATCTAAAAGAGGTATACTAGACAAATGCTCAAAACAATTTTGTCTCACTGATTTTGAATTACCACTGGTATATAGTAGATAGTGTCTTTTTTTTTTTTGAACAGTAACTAGTTATTAGCCTCACCTTCTTGCACAAGCTTGATTTTCCATATTTAAACTGAGCCCTTTCCAGCACAGCTCCACGACCAATGAAATGCATATGCAATCATTAAGTTTGTCTGCTTAATGTGCTAGCAATTAAAATGAGGTGCAATAGGTGTTCCACCTCTTCACTGGGGAGGTTGTCTTCTGAATCACCATGGGATTGTTCTCCTTCTTTCAGATCCTCAATGTAGCTTAAAGACTGAGAAGCGTCTTTACGTTGTGATATACACACAGTGATTGAAACTGGTATGAAGAATACTGGTGTAAAATCACATTGTGCATGAAAACACTTCTTGGAATATTTTAAATAGGAAATAAAAGTCTAGGAACTGGCCATATCCTGTGCAGAACTGGAAACATAGTTAGGTTTGTGTGTATTTGTTCAAAATGATCTTTTGTGTCCTAACAGAGAATCAGACTTTGCTCCTCTTTCCTGAAGTTACCATTTCAAATACTTCTGATTTCTAAAGAGGAGACAGAAAGTTAACCTAGGTTACCAGTGCCAAACCCGTCGGTCTCTCAGCACTGTATTTGTTTGGGACTAACCTAGACCTGCCTCGAGACCCCAGCGCAGGAAAAGCAGTGTGCTGTGCAAGGCCGTGAAAAGCCACAGAAACAGTAAGTGCTTTGTGCTGCAACCAAGATGTGGCTGAAAGAGAAGCCCCAAGAGAACAACTGAGTGCATTACCTCTCAAGTGAGATTAGTTTGTTGACAGTGGACATACTTGCTGCTAGGTATTAAGAGATCACAAATCCAACCCCTTATTAGATGCATCTCTATGAAACATATAGAACAAAATCCTCACCGTCACCAATTCTGTATACCCTAAAATATACCCTAAAAGTTTCCATTATGCTTGGTAAGAAGTAACCTTTCACACTACAGAGGGTTGAGCCAAATCCTTCAACAAGATAATTTACATTTCATACTGTACTATTTCCTTTCCCAAAACCACCAGGAAACATGGCAAGTAGCCCTGCACATTGTCACGATGAGACAGCCAAGTCACACCACTCTGGTTTAACACGGAGAGCCCGTAGCTTTGCTCAGAAGTTACAGCAATTATTCCTATACTTTTCTTTCCCCTTTCTTTCTCAGTTTTAAAGGCTTTGCCTGTTTGAGCCTTTGCATATCATTGCATTAACACTTTGTTTTGACTATTGATGAGGTGGGAAACAGGTAAGATACATACTTTCCAAAAGAATTTCACTAGTTGACTAAATATATCATGAAAATCTATTTATTTGGTGAAAATTCTCAACTGTATAAGCAATAGCCTGATTGTGTAGGCAGGGAGTAAAGTACCTGATCTTTCTGTGTATAAGACATAGGTTTCCCCAGGACATACTGTGGTCCAAAAGTCCTAAGACTTGAGATGTTTTTGTTAACCTCAAGTCTTGCTTCTGCTACAAATAGTTTTCACTTTTCTTAGCTATGGGCTGATATCTCTTTAGTAGAAAGGGTTTTCTTGAAAATGGGTATTGTCAGCACTGGGGATGTTGTGCTTACGCACTGGGGGATGTTTTGCTTATGCTCTTGTCCAAGCTGTTTTATAACCTGATGCGTCACTGTCACACTCAGGCTTTTCTACAGCATGCCTCTTTCTGTTCTTTGCTTTTATAAGCCTTTCTAAGCTTTTCCGGAGAGGTCATTACAATGCTGCCACGCTGTGCCAGTGGGATTTGAGGATTATCGCTGCCACCGGCAGTTCTCTGGCCACCGCTCCCGGATGGAAGTGTCCCAAGCTGCAAAGTGTGCACTCTTATTCTTTCCTTTTTCCACATGACCAAAGTCCTTCGACTTTTCCACAGCAGCGTGTTTCCACTTGAACTCACTCCTGGGGGGAACACATAAACTGTGTTAAAAAACCCACTGCACCTTGAACCCCCGCTGCCATCCCTGGCAAGCAGTGATCCACACCCCTCTCTCAGCCCAGTGCTGGCTGTGCTTTGAGTGGAATTCAACAGCTTTTGGGCAACAAAGACCCAAAACACGCCCTTGAAACCCCCATGTTAGCCTCCCTCACCCAATGCCTCTGCCAGTGTGGAGAACAATGGAGCTGCCCCACGCTGGAGGCCAAGCCCTGCCAAAATGGGTGAAAGGGGGTATGCGGATTGGGGTCTTCAGCATCGTGAGAGGCCGTAAGTGGCTCAATAAGGCATTTATTTTCTTTTTCCACACGAGCAAAGTCCTGCAGGGAGCCCCCCTGAGCTCAGGGGAGCCGCCATCTTCCCCCACCTCAGCCGGGGCTGCCACCCGAGGCAGGAACGATAGTGGGAAAGACAATCGGGGGCGAAACGTCCAGAAGGAGCAATAAATGGGTCAAAAAGGCGGGGTTTTACCACAGGTGTGCAGTCCTGAGGGGAGCCAGCCCGCCCTGAGGGGAGTCACCGTCCTAGGCGAGGGGGGGCGCAGCTGGAGGGAGAGCTCTCCTCAGGGCCTCGCCCGGGGCGGGCCCCTTCGCCCGGCTACGAGCGGCCCGGGCTGAGGCGCGGCCCCTGAGGCGAGGGGAAGGCGAGAGGAGGCGGTTCCGCTCCGCCTCTTCCTGCAGGAGCCGCGCAGTTGCAGCCATGGCGCCGCCGGGGGCAGCCGCCGCGCTCGTCTCCGCTGCCGCCCTTCTCCTCCTGCCGCTGGCGGGCGCGGGGTTGAGCGGCTACTTCGGCACCAAGTCCCGCTACGAGGAGGTGAACCCGCACCTGCTGGAT